>MU691779.1:149187-171673 GCA_026770625.1 Nicotiana glauca
CAGCTGGATATCCTAACCACTAACCACTGCCAGTTGTATTAACTAACTCTAGCCAACTAGTTAACTACTTTCTAACTAACTAACATACAAAGTGTATACAAGGGAAGATAAATACAATCTCATCTCAATACCCCCCCCCCCCTCAAGTTGGAGGTGGGAGAAGCACATCCAACTTGCTCAAAACATTAGAATGCTTAATGCCTGTGAGAGCCTTGGTAAGAATGTCTGCAAGCTGGTCATTGGTGGCAATGTGATGCAAGGAAACCAGTCCTTCATGTAGTTGCTTTCGAACAAAATGGTAGTCCACCTCAATATGTTTGGTGCGTTCATGAAACACTGGATTCCTTGCTATATATAAGGCTGACCCACTATCACACAACACTTTAACAGGACTAGATGAGGAAACAGTTAATTCAGCAAGCAATCTCCTCAACCAGACTAATTCCCCAACCACTTTTCTCAAAGATCTGTATTCAGCTTCTGCTGAGGATAGTGAAACAGTCTCTTGCTTTTTGGATTTCTAGTCGATAGGGCTGCTCCCTAACAAAACAATGTAGCCACTAACAGATTTCCTTGAGTCTGGGCAAGATGCCCAATCAGAGTCACAATAGGCTTTGATTGACCAGTCAGAATCATTGGACATAAACACTCCTAGGGTAGGATCACCCTTAAGGTATCTCAACATGTGGAAGGCAACTTTCAAATGGGGCTCCCTAGGGCCCTGTATGAACTGGCTGAGGTGTTGCACACTAAAAGCAATATCCAATCTTGTGTTTGTGAGGAAATTTAACTTTCCAACTAGCTTTATGTAATAAGTGGGGTCTGTCAAGGGCACCCCTTTTTTTGCTCTTAGTTTCACATTAGGATCAAGGGGTGAAACAATGGGACTGTACTCTAAGCAGTCATACTCCCTTAGCAAGTCAAGGAGAAATTTCCTTTGTGAAATGGTAACACCATCGGCCTTGTTTAGAACTTCCAAACCCAAGAAATAACGCAGCCTTCCCAGGTCCTTGATTCTGAACTTGTTGTGTAGAAAAGTCTTTAAGTGATCTATTTCTGATTGATCTGTCCTTGTCAACAAGACATCATCCATATAAACAGCTACATACACAACTGAGTCCCCCTTTCTTTTGGAAAATAGAGAATAGTCATTCATAGAATGTTCATATCCCCTTGAACACAATGCCTCAGTTAGTTTTTCATACCATTGCATGCTTGCCTGCTTTAGCCCATATAAATACTTATTCAATTTACAAACCAAGCCTTGACTATCCACCAAAAGTCCTGGAGGAACTTCCATGTACACTTCTTCATGCAAATCACCATGAAGAAATGCAAAGTTTACATCCAATTGGAAGATATTCCATCCACTCTTTACTGCAACTGCAATAAGAGTCCTAACTGTAGTCATGTTCACTACAGGAGAAAAGGTCTATGTGTAATCCACTCCTTCCTGTTATGTGTAGCCTTTCACTACTAACCTAGCTTTAAATCTTTCAATGGATCCATCTGCCCTATGTTTCACTTTGTAAACCCACCTGCATCCAATTTCCTTCTTCCTAGGAGGTAGTGGTACTAAGTCCCATATGTTGTTAGCATAGAAGGCCTCAAACTCCTGAACCATAGATGCTTGACAAGAAGGATTGATGGCAGCTTCCTCAAAAGAAGATGGTTCACTATCATTGCATATGTTATTGACCAAAGATTGACTACCATGGACTAGAGTGTTTGTACAAAAGTAATCATGTTTAGAAAATAGTGCATTCAGAGAAAAAACAGAATGCTTAGGTGCAGTTATTTGTTCATGTGAAACAGGTTGATGTACAGAGTATATGTAGTCTTTTAGGTATGCATGTGTTTTATGCTCTCTTAATGACCTTTTCAAGAGTGGAATTGGATTAGGAGTGAGTTGTGTTGAAGGAGAATTGGATATGTGTGGCATTCTGTGTTGATGTTAAGTTTGCAGTAGCAGGTAAAGATGAAAAATGTAAATGATCAGTAGAAGAGGGAGTAGCAGGAGAAGGTGACATAGCATTGTGTGTATTGCATACATTCCTTTGATCGCTCATAGTTCCTTCTGAGGATGGCTCTGTGTTGATGTCAACTGTGGGACTAGAAGAAGGTGGATGAGGATTTGAAGGGAAGAAGAGAGACTTGTAATTGAGAGTGAAGGGGAAAATAGACTCATGGAATACTACATCTCTTGAAATATGGATTCTTTTGGTAGTTAAGCTCAGCACTTTGTAACCTTTTGTGCCAAAGGGATAACCTACAAAAACATGAGGTTTTATCCTTGGTTCAAATTTATCTCTATAGATTTTTGGTACTCTTGGGAAGCAGAGACAACCAAAACTTCTTAATTGGGAATAATCAGGCTTCTTATTGTGCAAGACTTCAAATGGAGATTTATTTTTGAGATAGGTAGTAGGTAGTCTATTTATGATGTAGGTGGCTGTCAGAATACATTCTCCCCAGTACTTTAAAGGCAATTTGGACTAAAATAACAGAGCTCTGGCTGTTTCAAGGAGGTACCTGTGTTTCCTCTCTACCACCCCATTTTGTTGTGGGGTGTAAGGACAACTTTTCTGGTGAATGATTCCTTTGGATTGAAAGAACAGTGTAGCTTCAGTGTTAACAAACTCCAGTCCATTATCTGATCTTATGGACTTAATGGAGGTCTGAAATTGGTTTTCAACTAGAAAAATAAAGGCTTTGATAGTTTGAAGGGCATTGCTTTTACATGTTAGCGTGTGAGTCCAAGTGGACCTACTAAAATCATCAACTATAGTGAGAAAGTATTTTTACTTGTCATGTGTACACTCATGGTAAGGACCCCATAAGTCCACATGTAAGAGCTCAAAAATGCTGCTTGAAGTGCTAGTCCTTTGGGAAAAAGAAAGTCTACCTTGTCTAGCCATAGGGCAGATTGAACACATGAAGGGTTGTCTAGAAGAGAAAGAAACTAGTATAGATGATATTCCTCTCATTTTCACAAAAGGCACATGTCCTAACCTGTTGTGCCGTAGAATATTAATATCATCGAAAATAAAACAGTGAGTCTTATTATTCAGAGATGAACTATTTACAGTTGGACATTGATGACTCAAGGATGACCTATTTACAGATGCATAAGGATGCAAGTTGTTCAAGAAATGACTATTTACATCACAGGAATGAGTAGAAGAGCAAACAGTGGTTTTGCTGGTCATGTTCTTGTTTCTTATACATTGAGAGCACAGCATGTACAGTCCATCCTTGACTTTACCAATCTCCAGAGACCTCTTCAGTGAAAGGGCCTGCAGAAGACAAGTGTTGTCAGTGAAACAAGTCATGCCTCTTAGGTTTTTACTCAGCCAGTATACAGAAATAATATTGAATTTGAATGAAGGACTATGAAGAACTTTATACAGAGTGATCTTAGGTGCTAGCTTTACATTTCCAATTTCTGTCACCTTAACTTTATAGCCATTTGGTAAGACAACTAAAAGAGGATGAGGCAAGGTTATAATGTTAGACAGTATGGATTTGTTAAAGGTGATGTGGTTTGAGGCTCCTGAATCTAGTATCCATGTGTCAATCTTTGTTTCAAAACATCTACAAGACAGTTTATCAAAATCAATAGAGGATGTGCAAACAACAATACCTGCAAAGTTCACAACATTAGTAGGATTTGAGTTGTTAGAATTCTCAACATCATTGCCAAGTTGGAAATGTTGGAGCAGGTTAACAAGTTGACCATATTGTTCCATATCAAATTCACATTCTGATTCTCCTTTTGGGCATCACACTCATCAAGCTTCCCTGTCATTGCATCAGCTGGTATTCCCTGCACATTTGCCACCATCCTCTTTCCTCTGTTGGATCTGAAATTCTGATTAGAGTTCTGAGTACTTTGAGGATATCATGCAGAAGTCTACCCATTTTGTGGATAACCATGAAACTTGTAACACTTCTCTCTAGTGTGGCCTGGTCTTTTGCAAAAATCACACAAAGGACGACCTTTGTTGTTTTCAGAGTAATTGTAATTTGGTGATAAATTGGTTCTAAAGGAACTTGGTCCTGCATTGTTCACATTCAAGGAAGTGGACTCAATTAACAACTGATTATTTGGTTTGATCTCCCTTTGCTTTCCATCCTGGACAAGTAAGGAAAAGGTTTGTGCTATTGTGGGCAGTGGATTCATCATAAGAATACTTCCTCGAACTGCAATGTACACTTCATTAAGTCCCATGAGGAACTGTATCAATCTTCTATCTTGTTCAACCTTATACATCCCTTCATTTGCTCCACAGCTACAAACACAACTACACTGAGTCCTTTTGTTTAGAGTATTCAATTCTTCCCATTGCTTTTTCAACTTAGTGTAGTATCCAGTGATGTCAAGAGCTCCTTGAGAGAGATCATTGATTTCCTTTTGAATTTGATATAGCCTAGCTCCATTGGTTTGTTCATAGCGGTCCTCCAGCTCCTTTCATAATTCAACAACATCACTCGCACATTTCACACTGTCTGCAATCTCTTTGGAAAGAGAGTTTAGGATCTACGATGTTACCATATTGTCACATCGTTCCCACTATCTATAATCTGGAGATTGCAGATTTGGTTGTTTGCATTCCCCACTGACAAAACCTAACTTATTATTTACGGACAATCCACAAAGAACACTACGCCTCTAGGATCTATATCATATCCCATCAAATGGGACAGATACAAGCATTGCACCAGGATTATCGGAAAGGTGCGAGTAGAAAGCATCACTTGGATCAATTCCCGTACTCGGAGGTATCGTAGCACTCGTATTAGAAGAATTCATATCTTGTTGGTCAGTGATGGCCATGATAGCACTAAATTAGTTGAATTCGACAAGGGAAACACGATTAGAGCTAAAACTTCTAGATCTATACGCGGTAGATCAATTGAAATTGAAAAATTGATTGAATCTAGGGCAAATCGACCATACTAGGTCAAAAATCAAAGGAGCAAAGAGAAGAGAGAATCTGTAAAGGGAAAAGAGAATATAAGGAATATTAACCTCACGATTTGAGGAGGATTAACCTCGCTCTAATACCATGATAAGACTGCAACTAAAATGAGCTCAGTGGAGCTTAGCTCCAATGTTGGAATCTCGAAGCTTCTAAGAGAAGAGAAATGAGAGAGTAGAGAATAGCTCTTTCATAGAAGAGTAAAACTTAACTAAAATGAAGAACTACAATGCACTATATATGCACACATGATTGACAGTTGGATATCCTAACCACTAACCACTGCCAGCTGTATTAGCTAACTTTAGCCAATTAGTTAACTACTTTCTAACTAACTAACATACAAAGTGTATACAAGGGAAGATAAATACAATCTCATCTCAATACTTTTGATTTAATTGTTAATCAGCAGCCCCTCTTCTCAGTTTTCTTGCATAACTATCGTTTGATTTCCCAAAATAAACTAGCATGTCCAAAGAAGAAATATCATGTTATTACAGCTTTCACTATTTTTCCCCTTGTTTTTGAGTTGGCAACAAAGAATGAGTGTAGTTTAGTGCATGTGTCCCTTTTTTTAGGGGGGGCGTGATCACTCTTTCAGGGTTTGTCAATTTTTTTAAAATCTATAAATAATGTAATCTCTCAAGAATTATTCTGGTATGAATCACTCCATTTGACTATTACACTTTCGAGACTTAATAGATAAAGTGAATTTTTTTTTGTATTTCTAAAACTAACATAAATGAATTACAACTGAAAAAATTAGTAACAATACAATACCATGGAATAAGGCTAATGAACTCAATATGTACCCTATGTTTTTTTTCTATTATATTTTCTTCCAAATATGAAATGCTTATATATGTAGTAGCGAAGGCATGAAGCAACTTGCTTCTTTGATTTTTAGGCCCTTCGCAACTTAATGGTGTCTACAGGTATCACGCCCCATTTCCACAATAGGTCGTGATGACTCCCAACACCATTGTCGGGCAAGCCAATGCGAAAAACATAATTTACTTCTCATTTATTTTAAATTTTACCCAAAGTAAGTGCAGAAGTTTATAAAGCTCAATGCCCAATCAGAAATGAAAAATAATATGACAAAATAGCTATACAACCCCAAAATGATAGTCTACTAACGTGTGTGCCAAGACCTGGTGTCACAAGTAATGGGCAACTAGTAGAATGTACAAAATAATAAAACTATCTTACTGTCTGAGATAGAATTGATAGCAAAAGTAAGGAAAAGACTCTATGAAGCTGTTGAATGTCACAGGAAGGGAGCAGCTCACCGTGGAAGTCTCGAGCTATGAATCAAGCGTATGTACCAAACTGATAGTCATATGTACCTACCTCGGATCATGTATAATTATGTACAGAAGCGTAGTATGAGTATATAAACAATATGTACCCAGTAAGTATCCCGTTTAATCTCGAACAAGTAAAGACGAGAGGTCGACTTGATACCACTAAGGTCAAATAATATAATAAGTTTCTATGCTAAGCATGAGAGTCACAGAAAATCAACAGTGTGTAGCAAGATATAATAAGTCATGTTCTAAATAGCTTTGCAGTCAACCAATCACATTTTAATTATTTAGCAGGACAAGTCATATATAAAGTTTCACATAGATATCATGCGCACATTATGCCGAGGTCGTCGGCCCGATCCAACAGAATATAAATTGTGCACTGCTAGAGGATCGAATGGCGCGAAACATAGATGCATCTATTTCTACCGAGGCGATCGACCTGATCCACAAATATCAATTTATATCAAGAAAACACATTAGCGTGCATTTATTTCCAAATAAATTCATACAAGTATCCAAACGTATATACATTCGCTTACTTTCCTTTCCCTAACTCTAGCATATACTAAGTGGTCACATTAGCAGGAAAAGTATAGAGACGATCACCAATAAAGCATGATATGATTCCTAGACTACCCGGACAATTAACATAATAGTAGCTACGCACGGACTCTCATCACCTAGTGCGTAAATAACCCCCGCATTTAGCAGCAAATTACTCAATTATTATACCTATGGAGACAATTTCCTCTTACAAGGCTAGAAAGGAGACTCACCTTGCTCCAAGTGCACTTCCAATACCAAGAACGAGCCCCAAACCCTCAATTTGGAGCCTAACGATCCCAACAAGATGCTAGGTGGAAATCCTCTCTCAAAAGCTCCCAAAATCGCCAACAGAAGAGTGAAAAGTGTCAAAAATTGGTTTGGAATCCGTAGTAAATGAACCCACTACTTCAGCGATTTCTACATCTACGGTCCGAGGACCGAATTTGCGATCCCGCATTTGCGAAAAAATGGTCGCGTCTGTGGTCGTTGGCCAAAATGAGCTGGGACCGCTTTTGCGGTCCTTTGGCCGCTTCTGCGGTTTGGCCTAGCCTTCCCTTAGGCCGCATATGCGATAGATGGACCACATCTGCGGTCTCGCACCTGCCGTCCCCCAACCACAGGTGTGGTTATGATAGAAGCAGTAGCTTCAGCACTTCTAAAAAATTTCCACTTCACTCGAGCCTCGTTCGATTGAATCTCGGGGCTTCCGGGCCCCGCCCAAACATACCAACAAGTCTGAAATCATGAAACGGACTTACTCGAACCTACGGAATGCCCCAAAACAACGCTAAATCTAAGAATCACCCCCTAAAATCAATTGAATCAAACTTATGAACTTCAAGTTCTTAATTTTCCTCTAAGGGCCAAAACGCCCTTAAACTACTCGGATTGACACCAAATTTTGCGGGCAAGTCTTAAATTTTATATTGGACCTGTACTGGGCTTTGGAACCAACATATGAGCCTTATACCAACATGATCAATCATTAATTAGTTTCTTTAAATCCCTAGAATTTCAGTTTAATAATTTCTAATAAAAATTTATTACTCGGGCTAGGTACCTCGGAATTCAATTCTCGGCATACGCTCGGGTCCCATATTTGCCTGCGGACCCTCCGGAACCGTCAAAACATGAATCCAGGCCCGTTTGCTCAAAATGTTGACCAAAGTCAAACTTAGCCTTTTAAGAAAATCCTAAGGAGTCAAATAAGCACGTTTCAATCCAAACCCTTCCAAATCCCGAACCAACCATCCCCGCAGGTCGTAAATTAGTTAAAGCAAGCACATAGTGTTATTTGGGGGAATGGGGTTCTAAAAAGTCAAAAGACCAGTCGGGTCGTTAAATCCTCCACCTCTTAAACAAATGTTCGTCGTCGAACGGACATAGAAAAAGTACCTGAAGTGCTGAATAAATGAGGGTATCTGCTCCACATGTTCTACTTGGATTCCCAGGTCACCTCCTCGATTGGTTGGCCCCTCCACTGGACCTTACTGCATAAATCCTCTTGGACCTCAACTGGTGATCTGCCTATCAATAATGGCGACTGGTTCCTCCTTATAACCCAAACTCTCATCCAACTGAATAGTATTGAAGTCTAACACGTGGCATAAGTCGGGATGATACTTTCGAAGCATCGATACATGAAAAACTAGATGGACTCCCGATAAGCTGGGGGGTAAAGAATGCTCGTAGGCAACCTCCCCAACTCGTCTCAACATTTCAAAGGTGCCAATAAACCTTGGGCTCAACCTGCCCTTCTTCTTGAACCTCATAATACCCTTCATTGGTGACACTTTCAAGAGAACCTTCTCGCCAACCATGAATGATACATCACGCGCCTTCTGATCCGCATAACTCTTCTGTCTGGATTGAGCCGTACGAAGCCTTTTTTGAATCAACTTTACGTTGTCCAAGGAATCTTGCACCAAATCTGTACCATATAACTTAGCCTCACCCGGCTCAAACCACCCGATAGGAGAACGACACCGTCGGCCGTATAAAGCCTCAAATGGAGCCATCTTAATGCTGGATTGATAGTTGTTGTTGTACGCACACTCTGCCAAGGGCAAGAATTGGTCCCATTCCCCCCCTCCCCCCCAAAGTCAATCACACATGCTCTAAGCATATCCTCCAGAATTTGAATTATTCGCTCAGACTGCCCGTCGGTCTGAGGATGGAATGTTGTACTAAGCTCTACGCGGGTCCCCAACTCACTCTGAACGACTCTCCAGAAGTGGGAAGTAAATTGAGGGCCTCTGTCTGATATGATGAAAATAGGCACACCATGTAACTGGACTATCTCCCGAATGTAAATATGAGCATACCTCTTTGTTGTACAAGTAGTCGCCACTAGAATGAAGTGGGCCGACTTGGCCAACCTATCAACAATGACCCATACTAAATCAAACTTCCGCAAGGTCCGTGGCAACCCAACTACGAAATCTGTGGTAGCACACTCCCACTTCTACTCTGGTATAGGCATCTACTGAAGTAGGCCTCCCAGCCTCTGATGTTTATACTTGACCTGCTAGAAGTTCAAACACCTAGCCACATACTCCACTATGTATTTTTTCATCCTCTGCCACCAATAATGCTGCCTCAAGTCATGATACATCTTTGTATCTCCCGGGTGGATGGAATACCTCAAACTGTGTGCCTCATCTAGTATCCTCTCCCTCATACCATTAACATTAGGAATACATAGATGACCCTAGAGCCGCAAAACACCATCCTCGCCAATAGAAACCGCCTTGGCACCTCCCTGAAGTATCGTCTCTATGAGAACCGCCAGATGTGGATCATCTAACTGTCGGGCCTTTATCTCCCCCAATAATGAAGACTGAGCAACCATGCACGCAAGAACCCGGCTAGGCTCTGAAATGTCCAACCTCACTAGTCTGTTAGCCAAGGACTGAATATCCCAAGCTAGTGGCCTCTCCTCTGCTGGAATGAATGCCAAGCTACCCATACAATCTGCCTTCCTGCTTAAGGCATCTGTGACCACGTTTGCCTTGCCCGGATGATAAAGAATGGTGATGTCATAATCCTTCAGTAACTCAACCAACCTACGCTGCCTCAAATTAATATGCCTCTGCTTGAACAAATCCTGCAAGCTGCGATGATCAGTATAAACCTCGCATGACACCCCATACAGGTAGTGCCTCCATATCTTAAGAGCATGAACAATCGTCGCCAACTCTAGATCGTGCACAGGATAATTTTTCTCATGAATCTTCAAATGACGGGAGGCATATGCAATAACTATCCCCTCCTACATCAATACACAACCCAAGCTAATGCGCGAAGTGTCAATACCGTATACATCCATGAACCGGAAGGCAACACAAGAACTGGTGTTGTAGTCAAGGTTGTCTTGAGCTTCTGGAAGCTCACCTCACAATCATCCAATGGAAAAGAGCACCTTTCTGGGTCAAACTAGTCAGAGGTGATACAATAGATGAAAATCCCTGCACGAATCGCTTGTAATAACCTGCTAACCCTAGGAAACTCCTGATCCCAATCACTGAAGTAGGGCATGTCCAACTCTAAACTGCCTTAATCTTCTTGGGATCCCCCTTAATACCCTCGCCTAACACGATATGTCCCAAGAATGCCACTGACTCTAGCCAAAACTCACACTTGGAGAACTTAGCATATAGCTCATGCTCTCGCAAGGTCTGAAGCACTACTCTCAGATGTTGCTCGTGCTCCCCTAGGCTACGTGAGTATATCAAGATGTCGTCAATGAAGACGATGATGAAGGAATTAATATAAGGCCTGAACACCCTGTTCATCAAGTCCATGAATGTCGTCGGTGCACTAGTCAAGCCGAACATCACCCAAAACTCATAATGGTCATATCTAGTCCAGAATGCAGTCTTCGGGACATCCGAGTACCGAATCTTCAACTGATGGTAACCCAACCTCAAGTCCATCTTAGAGAACACCCTAGCACCTTACAACTGGTCAAACAAATCACTGATACGAGGCAACAAATACTTGTTTTTTATGGTGACTTTGTTCAATTAGCGGTAATCAATACACATCCGCATAGTCCCATCCTTCTTCTTCACAAATAACACTAGGGCACCCCAAGGCGATGCACTGGGCCTAACAATCCCCTTTGCTAACAACTCCTCAAGTTGCTCCTTCAACTACTTCAATTTCTTATGAGCCATACGGTATGGTGGGATAGATATAGGCTGGGTGCCTGGAGCCAAATCAATGCAGAAATCAATATCACGATCCAGTGGCATGCCAGGAAGATCAGAAGGAAAGACATCGGCAAACTCTCAAACTAATGGAACTAAATCAATCGTCAGAGAATCTATGGTGGTGTCCCGAACATAAGCCAAGTATGACAAATACCCCATCTCGATCATTTGCCGAGCCTTTAAGAAAGAGATAACCCGGCTAGGTGTATCAACTGTGGAACCCTTTCACTCCAATCCTGGCAATCCTGGCATCGCTAAAGTAACAGATTGGGCAATCTAGGACAGTGTGATATGGAGATAACCAATCCATGCCCAGGATAATCTCAAAATCAATCATGTCAAGCAACAGGAGATCTGCCTTTAGTCTCAAAACCATAGAATGTAACCACATAGGACCGATAGATCCGGTCTACAACCACAGAGTCACCCACGGGAATGGACATATAAATAGGAGTGCCCAAAGGTGCAAGAGGAATAACCAGGAAATGAGCAAATAGAGAGGATACATATGAATAGGTGGACCATGGGTCAAACAATACAGAAGCATCTCTACCGCAGACAGAAATAATACCTGTAATGACGGCATCTGAGAAGGGCATAGAATCTGGCTGGAGCGCCGGCTGGCTGGCCTCCACCTGAATGAGCAGCAGTTGGTTGACCTCTCCCTACCTGACCTCCACCTCTAGGACGACCCCTACCAGTCTGCCTTCCACCTCTAGGTGGCGGGGCAGCCGGTGCTGAAATCATAGGCTGTTGACCTTGCTATACTGACTTGCCCCGAATCGTGGGGTAGTATCTCCTCATGTGACCAAGGTCTCTGCACTCAAAACAACCCCGTGGTGCAGTGTCCTGCTGCCCTGATGGCCTATAGACCCATTGGAAAAAGCCTGGATAACTGGTGGACGGTATGAACTCTCTGGCATAACACTGAAATAAGAATCAGAAGAACCTTGAGGACCTGAACACCCACCGGATGAACCCTGAATAGCTGGTAGGCGATGAGAACTCTCTGGCATATCGCTGAAATAGGGACGCGCTGGAGCACCCCGAGCAGGTGGTGGTGTTGAATATGGGGGCCTGCTGGGTTGTCCCCTCCCAAACTGGCCTCTGCTCCTAGCCGGGGCACCTATGAACTCTTAGGATAACCTAGCCCTCTTATCCTACTCCTGATCCCTACCCCTCAGATGGTATCCATCAATCCTCCGAGCAATCTTTACTACTAATTGATAAGGAGTACCCATCTCCACCTCTCGGGTCATGCTAGACCTAATGCCAGAATGCAACCCTACAACAAACCTCCGCACTCTCTCTGTGTTAGTAGGAAGTATCATTAATGCATGGTGGGATAGCTCAGAAAACCATGCCTCATAATCGGTCAGAGATATCTGACCCTGCTCCAGTTTCTCAAACTGATACCGCAGCTTTTCCCTCTAAGAGGGAAAAATATACCCTGAAAAGTAGTGAAGTCAACCCCATACGACTCCAATATCCTCATGTTGTGTAGTCTGTCCCTGCACCTATCAATGAAGTCCTGAGCATCCTTATGGCGCTCACCCCCGAAGACAGGAGGGTGAAGTCTAGTCCATCTATCCAACAGCTTCTACAGGTCACCATCCGTAGTTGGTCTGGGCTCGAGTATCGCAACAGCAACTGGATGAGCCTCATTTGTGGGTAAAGCGCCCGGAGTTTAATACACTGCAGCTGCGTGCCCAAGAGCCTGAGCAGTAGGGGTCTGTGCTACCCTTACTGCCTGTGATGTAGCTAGATCTGCTGGAAATAGACCAGCCAGAGTCATAGTGTCCATGAGCCGCAACATACGGACCATGACCTCCTGGAAGCCCGGTGCTGTCAAAAAATCTGTCGGGGTAGGCTCGGCTGCGGGCACCTCGCCCTGCTACTCAATAATAGGGTCTCCCACATGATCTGCTGGTGGTGCAATTGGGATAGCTCTGGCATGCCCTCATCCCCTACCTCGAGCCGATTCCCTCCCCCAGCCTCTACCTCGGTCTCTAGTAGCGGGGGGAGCAGCCCCTCCCGGGTCTGGAACATCAGTCGTGCGTGTCCTCATCATCTATGAGAGAGTAAAGAAGGAAACTTAATATATTAACCACTGAACGAGAGGAAATAAATAAAGAGTAGTTTTCCTGAAACCCTATAGCCTCTCAAAGATAAATACAGACGTCTTCGTACTGATCTGCAAGACTCTATTAGGTTTGCCCATGACTTGTGAGACATACGTGAACCTAGTGCTCTGATACCATATTGTCACGACCCATTTCCACAACGTGATAACGCCCAACACCATTGCCGGGCAAGCCAACTCGGATAAACGTAATTTAGTTATCATTTATTTTTATTTTTATTTTTACCCAAAGTAAGTGCAGAAGTTTATAAAGCTCAATGTCCAATCAGAAATGAACAATAATATGACAAAATAGCTATACAATCCCAAAATGATAGTCTACTAACGTATGTGGCAAGACCTGGCGTTACAAGTAATGGGTAACTAGTAGAATGTACAAAATAATAAAATTATCCTACTATCTGAGATAGAATAGACAACAAAACTAAGGAAAAGACTCTATCAAGCTTTTGAACGTCACAGGAAGGGAGCAGCTCACCGTGGAAGTCTCGAGCTATGAATTAGGGGTGCGCACTAAACTGATAGCCAGATGTGTCTGCCTCAGATCCTGTACAATTAAGTACAAAAGCGTAGTATGAGTACATAAATAACATGTACCCAGTAAGTATCTCGTCTAATCTCGAAGAAGTAGAGATGAGAAGTCGACTTGATACAACTTGGGTCAAATAATATAATAAGTTTCTATGCTAAGCATGGGAGTCACAGAAAATCAACAGTGTGTAGCAAGAGAAACTAAGTCATGTTCTAAATAAATTTGCAGACAACCAATCACATTTCAATTATTTAGCAGGACAAGTTATAGATGAAGTTTCACATAGATATCATGCGCACATTATGCCGAGGTCGACGGCCCGATCCAACAGAATATAAATTGTGCATTGCTAGAGGGTCGAATGGCGCGAACCATAGATGCATCTATTTCTACCGAGGTGATCGGCCCGATCCACAAATATCAATTTACATAAAGAAAACACATGAGTGTGCATTTATTTCCAAATAAATTCATTGAAGTATCCACACGTATATACATTCGCTTACTTTCCTTTCCCTGACTCTAGCATATCCTAAGTGATCACATTAGCAGGAAAAATATAGAGACAATGACCAATAAAGCATGATATGATTCCTAGACTACCCAGACAATTAACATAATAGTAGCTATGCATGGACTCTCATCACCTAGTGCGTACGTAGCCCCCGCATTTAGCAGCAAATTACTCAATTATTATACCTATGGGGATAATTTCCTCTTACAAGGTTAGAAAGGAGACTCAACTCGCTCCAAATGCACTTCCTATACCAAGAACGAGCCCCAAACCCTCAATTTGGAGCCGAACGATCCCAAACACAAGATGCTAGGTGGAAATCTTTTCTCAAAAACTTCTAAAATCACCAATGGAAGAGTGAAAAGTGTCACAAATTCGTTTGGAACCCGTATTAAATGAACTCACTGCTTCTGCGATTTCTGCATTTGAGGTCCCACATCTGCGAGAAAATGGTCGCATCTACGGTCGTTAGCCAAAATGAGTTGGGACCACTTCTGCGGTTCTTTGGCCGCTTCTGCGGCTAGAGGGCCGCTTCTGCAGTTTGGCCTGACCTTTCCTTAGGCCGCATCTGCGGTCTCGCACCTGTGGTCCACCAACCGCAGATGCGGTTATGACAGAAGCAGTAGCTTCAGAACTTTTAAAAATTTTCCACTTCACTTGAGCCTCGTTCGATTGACGCTCGGGGTTCCCGGGCCCCGCCCGAACATACCGACAAGTCATAAATTATGAAATGGACCTACTCGAACCTTCGGAATATCCGAAACAACGCTAAATCTAAGAATCACCCCCTAAAACCAATTGAATCAAATTTATGAACTTCAAGTTCTTAACTTTCCTCTAACGGGCCAAAACTCCCTTGAACTACTCGGATTGACACAAATTTTGCGGGCAAGTTAATGTTATATTGGACCTGTACTGGGCTTCGGAACCAACATACAAGCCTGATACCAACGTGACCAATCATTAATTAGTTTCTTTAAATCCCTAGAATTTCAGTTTAACAATTTCTAATAAAAATTCATTACTCGGTCTAGGAACCTCGGAATTCGGTTCCGGGCATACGCCCGAGTCCCATATTTTCCTGCAGACCCTTCAGAACCGTCAAAATACAAATCCGGATCCGTTTTCTCAAAATGTTGACCAAAGT
The DNA here is from genome assembly GCA_026770625.1 of Nicotiana glauca. Taxonomy (NCBI): domain Eukaryota; kingdom Viridiplantae; phylum Streptophyta; class Magnoliopsida; order Solanales; family Solanaceae; genus Nicotiana; species Nicotiana glauca. Next base: position 164,579 of record MU691779.1, read on the forward strand.
CAAACTGAGCCTTTTAAGAAAATCCTAAGGAGTCATATGTGCATATTTCAATCCAAACCATTCCAAATCTTGAGCCAAACATCCCCGCAGGTCGTAAATTAGTTAAAGCAAGCACGAAGAGTGTTATTTGGAGGAATGAGATTCTAAAAAAGCAAACGATCGGTCGGGTCGTTACAACAAGTACATGAGATATGCACAGAGAAAATGAAACACTGCCGCAATACTAACAAATGAAAGTGCAAGAAATACAAAGACGACGTCGCTTGTTAAAAATATTGCTCTTCATGGCTCAAGCAATGTAACAACATTAGAGCCTATATACGGTCAAAATTAGGTGTACCCGATTTTGTAGGCTCGAGGGGTCACGTCGAAAACAAGTTCAATGCGGATCGAGCTCGAGCCCGATGGCAGAATATACATGACTCGAAGATCGAAGTACTCAATGAACACCGGGGCCGAATATGATCGATCTCGAGATAATACCGTTATGGTTTTATAACAGAAAGAGCGAGATCCCCGCAGTGGCCCTAAGATCATGGTGTAAATTGTGGAACGGATGTGTACTAGGCGGTAAGATAGCTGTATAAAAAGATTCTCTACTGTAATTAGAAATATACCTTATTTAGGACTCCCCCACTATATAAAGGAGATTTCAATCATTTGTAACACATGGATCATTGAGAAGAGAATATATACATATTTCACTTTCTTGCTTACTATTCATCTGACTTGCCTTATTATTTTATTGATCTTATTCGCCTACCTCGAGGTTGTCATTGTTCGAGGTCGAGGACTGCTTATAAGTTGGTTTGACTTACCTTACTCCTTGATTTATACAATAGATTCTTTATTTATCAATTAGTATTGGATTAAATCACATATCTTTAAAATCATAATACAAGTTTGTTGTTACTCTAAATTTTAGGGTAAACAAAGCCCTTCGGAGTTCTAGAAGGAAACAATTGTTACTATAAAAAGACTGCTCATTCCGGAAACAGGTTAGGATACTAAATTCGTGGTTTTTTTATATTTGCATTAGATAAGTGAATATAGTTCTCATGGATTGAATAATTTCCATGCTTCTGCTAACTGTATTACTTTCAATTTATTATACGTAAATGCAACTTATTATAACTTGCAGCCTTTGTGCACACTTTCTTGTAGAAGTGATCTACACCAATTTTTATTGAGTTATCATAATTTATTTCCTTTTTCGTAAAAACATTGTTTTACTATAAGCTTTCAATTTCTTAATCTTTTGTAAAGCTGGGAAATTAAGTTGGGAAAAGAAAACATATTTAGTGAAGGCTTTATTTTAGCTATTTTTTTAAGGTTTATTTACTTTTCTCACATTGTTTGTGTTATTTTACTTGGAAACAAACTCTGAAAATTAAATAAAGTAATAGGTTTAAAGCTATCTGGCATTAATTACATCATATGGGAAATGAGGTTAATCGATTGTTGCTTGAAGTTATATCCTGATTTAGTTGTCCCCTGCTTGTTTGGATGGCTATTACACATCGTTTCATAATGTATCGCCTCGTAATGTATTGTATTGTATTGTATTATTTGATAAATATAATATTTGGATAGATTGTGTTATTTGCCATAGTTTCACAATGTCACGCACCATCAATATAAGAAATAAACTTGCAATATTATATATTTTTTTTAAATATGATACAAGGTAAAATTATTATATAAAACGGGTAGGGTAAATGATAAAATAAAATTATTTAATAATAATGAAGGGTGAGATTGAGAGAAAAAGACAAGGTAACGACGCGAGCACATCAAATCGGTCGTTACATAAAGTGGCACATTTCGTCGTTATGTAACGATGAATTTAACGATACGATACAATAAAATTTAAGTAACAATCAAAACAAATATCGTATTTAAAGTAACAATACGATACAATGGGTAACAACCATCGAAACAAGCTCCCATCTTTTTTCCTCCTTTATTATGTCAACTTTTTGTCTGAAAAGGATTAGTGTATCTTAATTTGTCATGTATTTTCTGATTAAATTGAAATTTTATGAAAGGTGTTGGAGATCAATAGTTCAGTATTACACTTAATAATTCAAAATGCCATAAATAATTTCGTACATAAAAGTGCATCTTTCTATTCCATATTTGATCTGTTGCCTCTACATTTCCGGTGTTAATTGGTGTTTTCTTTTTTTTAAGGGATTTTAATTGGTGCTATTATTTTCCGGTGTTAATTGGTGTTTGTTTTAGTTTTTGAAGATAATTTTTTTCCTATTTCTTGGATATTGTATCGAACGGTTGATTATAATTGAAAATAATAGCACTAGAGGCGTGTAGTGCTCTTATCTAGATACTGTAGAGAAAATTATCCTATTACCTTAATTGTGCTATTATACACATGATGCAGAAATCTTTTGGTTATGGTTAAGCATATTTTTCCTATACGGAGCATTGTATTTAACGTACCAGACATATTTTAATAATAGCTGAATAAATTCCTAATGGACAATGGTAATTAACTAAAATATTTAAATACATATATATTTGTTATTAGGTAAAATTGGTGAATAATAAAAGTTAAACTATTAGAGCTGAACTTGAAATGCAAGACATGAAGATTTGATTGAGATGATAACATCCAATTATAAAGTTGCATCCGAGCTAAAAGCCACTGCATATGCTAGAATCATTTGGTATGTTATATATGATTAATTACTTTTTTTTGTTAGCTTTACAAATTGATTATATTTTGATTGTTTATTTGTTTATTTTTCTATATAGAACCGATGACATGATATTTGGAGCCATAAAAAATATATGTTATTTTTACAACTGCATTCTACATTTTGATGGATATAAAATTTAGTGTTTTAGAAATTCATCATAGCAATATTCCTGTAGTATATATTTTTTTTACAAGGTCAAGAGGGCATTCAGTGCGTAGAAAGTGCCACAAAGTATACAAAATATAGGGTTGAAACAGGTATTCAACGGCAATGATATCTTTTTTTCCTAAATTTTTAACGTAGATTCATGTATTCATTTCTAGGGGCAGTAGAATCGATACTATAAAAAAATACTCTATAAGTTAGAGAACCGAGAAATCTGTGATAGGGAAGATAGATAATTATATGAAAAGAGTTTACAACATACTCAAGTTCATGAAGGTCATAAATATTTTCTGATCAGCGAAGATGATTTTCTCGGTGAAAAAAGATAATTTCTTTAACAACATAGAGAGTTATATAAATTTTTAAAATTTCTTTCACTTTGTTTTACCAGATTTGCTTATGTCGTACTTTTAATAAAGGTTATTTTGTTGCAGATATCAATATGCTCTAATCTATAAGATGCCGACCAACTGGTGATGATAGCGGTGGACCTTCTAGATATTACTTTCTTAGAGTGAAGAAGGTTTATAGTAATAAAGCTCATTTATTTTTAGTTGATGGTCTTTAGTTTGATCAAGCAATTGAAGGGTTTAACAATGTATTTTTAAATGCTATTGAAAATCGATAAAAAAAAAACAAAAAAGCATGGGTTGATAGAAAATTGCACATATTTCCTAACTATTGGTTGACTAACCGAAGAGAAAAATGAATGTTTTTTGATATAATGTAACTTTTTGATAAGTATGTATTTTACATTGACATTTTTGTTGTCTTTAAATAGGACAAATAAATAGGCACAAAAAAAAAAAAAAAAGTGGCATGCAAGATGAGAAATAATAAATGTAGTGCATTAGATCATTTTTTACATTGTTATTTCATTGAACAATTGGGTTAAATGCTATCTCATGAAATTTTAAGCGCACTCTGATATCTTTTTAATGCTTAATTATTTCTAAGTTTTTTTCGTCTTATTTTTGTCATCAAAAGTTTAAATGCTTGGAAATTAATATTTGTTAATTTATTTATCAAATTATTTCATACGTTTTATTATTTACTCCCAATGCAACGTACAATCGTGTGTATACAAATGAAACGAATGTACCAAACGCCCATATAAAGACCGACATATGATTGATGTTGATAATTAATACTTCTCAGTCGACCCCAAGCTAGTAGCCAGCTACACCCGCAATTTCTAAAAACTTAATAGTAATTAGCCATGGATAACTTCAATACTTTATTTAGCCAAAAATAACTTCAATATTTTAATGCATAATAACAATTTTAGAAAGAGAGGTAGTAAAATTAGAGAGAGGTAGTAAGATTAGAGAGATAGTGGAGAGTTTTGTGTGAAAAAGTAAAGAAGATGAAGAGATATTTATAGTTTAGAATTAGGATTAAAAATAAATTAAATGTTGGGAATTTTGGTCGTTAAGGGTTAGTGGAGTTCCTCATGTGCGTTTATGTTGTGACTCTATATTTTCTATCTGTAATTTTAGGTGAATAAGCATTGAATCCAAAATAAACATGTAGATACAGATTACTCACGGCCTCACACATTTAATTCTATTCTATAAAAAAAGATGGTGGACCTGTTGCAAGTAGCCCTCATATGCATAAATCTATCGCTATATGCAAAGCAAGCATGAGGGATTCAAGTGCAGAAGTGAGTGACATGTAAAAAATACTATTAACGACAATACTAAATAGCAGTTGGGTCCGGGCTAACCCTCACTAGTAGAGATTAGAGAATGTACTTCAAATGAAAAGTGCGGCATGCGGAGAACTATGAAAATGGAGTAATATTTAAAAGCGAAGTAAATCCCAAAAAAAAAATTAAGAAATGCCAGAAAAGAGCGAAAAATATAGAAATATTTAAGCCATAGTTCAAGGTCATTATCGGTAATCAAAATTTCCAGTCCATCTTATAAGCCATGACAGTTATGTGAAATTGCTTTCTATGTTTGATTGTCAGATACTAATATTTTCTTAAGAAAAATATTTCTCAAGAAGTATATTTTCCATCAAAAGGTGAAAGTTAACTTCTTCTTTTTTTTAACTTTTGGGTGAAAGTTATTTTCCTTCCCAAATTTTCCAACTCATTAGCGGGCCATTATTTGCCATGCTTCTGATACCACGTTGTTAGAAAATAATAAATATATCCCGCCCAGGAATAATATCCACAGCAAATATAACAACACAAGAGAGTAACAATGACACCAAATATTTTAGCGGAATAATATACAATATCCGAGTGGAGCAATATTACCACTATAATATTACAACTCAGCAGTGTCTAGAGACTACTACAACTTTGAAAGAAATAACACTCTTTATTTAAAATAGCTCACTACAATATTACTACCACTCACTAGTTATCTCACAGATAACAATCTGTAGATTACTCTCACTGCTTTAGGCTTCTCTCGTTATTTTGGTGTGTTTAACAGAGAAGGAGGCATCTATATTTATAGGCAAAGTTGACAACCTCTCAGCAACACAAAATTGACTTTTTTCATCTGCCCGTTCAATTGCTTCAGCCGCCCATTCAATTTTTCAAGCCACCCAATTTGACATTTTTCATCTTTTTCTTTGTTTCAATGTGGTAGGTGAGATATATGGACCCCACAGTTTGTGAGTGTGGCGGATACTTTGCTTAGTTGGTTGGGTTGCTGCGGAAAGATCCCAAAGCTTTAACAGCTCCAGCTCTCAATACAAACTGATGGTATATTGCTGCTATCAAAGCTCCCACAAATGGTCAACATAGAAAATTCATTGGTCATCCCAGATTTCTTTGATGAAAGTTAAAGTACTTCAGTTTAGAAGTTGGTAGTGAAGGAGAAGAGTTTTGAGTTTTGGTTTGCTGGTTTTTTTGTCTGCTTTTGTACATATGACTTTACTTTTTAGTCATCATTTAAAATGTATTTACGTTTTAGTCCGTGCTTAATAAAATTTTACCCACTCGGATAAAAATACTCATGTGCTAGACATAGGAGCTGTGTAAATATTAAGGACTTAGTGCCCTTAAGTTCATAAATGTTGTGTAAATTTAAACTATTTGCACTTTCCGTTATTAAATTTTAGGACATCATGTCCTTAACTTCATATGTGCAGTATAAGTTTTAAGGACATGACGTCCTTAACTTCATGTGTGTAGTGTAAATATTAAGAACATAATGTCCTTAACTTGTATTTGCACATTCTGTTGTTAAACTTTAGGACCTCATCTCCTAAATTTCATAAGTGCGGTGTAATTTTAAGGATATAGTGTTCTTAACTTTAGGAGTGTTATGTAAATATTAAGGACATGACATCCTTAACTTCATGAATAATGTGTAAATATTAAGGACAAAATGTCTTGATTTGCACCTTCCGTTGTTAAACACTAGGGCATCATGTCCTTAACTTCATATGTGCACTATAAATGTTGAGGACATGGCTTCATAAGTGCGGTGTAAATATTAAGGACACCAGAACTCATAAAGAAAGGGTAAAATATCTTTCTGTATTAATTTCAATAGAGTAGTGACTATTTTTGCTCAGCATTAAAAATACTAGATAAAAACTAAATATCATATTAAAAAGTGACTATCCCACACCATTTCTACTTCTTTTTACGGGGCATATTAATCATCATATTTATGTGGTCTTGGATCTTGGATCAGAAAAGCACATCAACTTGTTGCAGCTATACGGGTAGCATCTTCAAATTTATCGCTAGCGTTTGGACATAAATTTGATTGAAATTTGAAAAAAGAGTTTTTGAAGTTGTGTTGAAAAATATTTTTTGATAGTCGAAGTTATGTTTGGACATACATTTTATTTGAAAAAACCTGAAGTTTTGTGAGTGGAAGAAAAAACCCAAAAAAAAAAAATTCAAATTTTTTTCAAAAACTGATCATGTTCCATGAACAAATAGTATTTTTCAATTATTATTATTTTTGAAAAAATTTACCCAAGATCTATGGCCAAACTGGTGCAAAGTCCTTTTTGTATGACACAGTCTTCCTGACTTGTCTCTTCCATCTATTTACGATACAATAACAGAACTTATAGTATATGTAATTTCACATTTAAGTCTTTTAGGCTCAGAAGGAGACCACTGTGGTCATATTAAAATTTTTCTCCCATGGTATTTCCTGTTTCAGTACTTTTAGTTGATCCAAATGCAAATGCACTGTTACACACATTAAATTTCTATTTTCTATTG
>MU691779.1:179744-190691 GCA_026770625.1 Nicotiana glauca
TTTCTTTCCTGGCTATCCCACTTGTCTTTCTCCCCCATGCAATAACTTATGCTCTCGCTACAGCCTAATGGATCTCTTTCTACAGTCATCACTATGAGATTAGTTAAAATTATCACATATGTACAGATTTATATATTTTATGTATTACTGTCCTACATTGCGTCAACAGATTCTGAGACTCAAGATATTTGTCTTCCCCCATTTTCCAAATCTTCCTCCTGTTTTCTCCAGTCACATCATTAATTCCACTTCACTTCAAAAGATAAAAGGTGAAGGACATGAAAGAGAATGTCAAATGAAAACGACTTGACTAGATAAGTTTGCTGTTGACCCACAACTAAATAGATGTTTACCTTCTATGTTTCAAGATATGCTGAGAACAACATCAAAGCACGTTTAAGAAGTAGGCCTGTTATTCTGTTCCATTCTTTCAACAAATAATTAACCACACAATAAAATTAGAAAAATCATGGGTGAGCTCTGTAATTTTCATTAACAGATTGATTGAGAGTGAGAGTGATAATATTAGAAAAATCCATTTACCAAAGAATTGGCGACAGCGTCAAAGAAAAGTACAGAAGAATATTTATACTTAAATCCAACTTGGTCTTCTAAAATAAGCTAAAAGAAATTACAGCCAATGTGAAGGTAGGAAGATCATAAAAAGAGAGGCAAATTAAATAATGCAAGTAATTCTCGTTTCTCAATGTTTCTGGGTAATGCAATTTTGAAAGGTGCTAATAACAGTCCCATACCACAAACGAGGAAAAGATTCCCTCCTCCAGCATCTTTTAAAATCTCTTTCCATGGGCCACAGTGGAGTGTTTTTTCCCACACTGGACTGTCTCTAATAGGATTTATAATTTCTGATAAGTAAATCCATTTTGGCCGGTCTGAAATAGCTAATACATGAGTTCTAGCTCTTTGAAATTGCGGTTCACAAACTCAGTATGTTCCACTTTGGATTTTAAAAGTTAGTGAATATTTTGATAAAATTCATGGTTGTGCCCCAAAATCTAGTTAACTGAGGGAGCAATATATGGCTGCCAACTACCAAGGTCAACAAGATGGACCAAACAAAAGAATAACTGCACAAAGTTTCTACTTGAGCTACCAAATAATAAAATGACAAAGGAAGAGGATGAACAATGCAAAAATTAGCATAAAACTGAAAGATGATGCATGTTACATGTGAAGAGCAGTTAACTTTGCAAAGCACTCATAGCAAAGATAGATAAGTCAACAATAAGTATTTGAAACAAGTCCTTACCATAACGTTGCCATCGGCACCTGTTGTTAACTGATTAGATTCATGGTACAAAAGGTTTAACACATGCAACTCGTTATCTCTCACATAGGCAAGTCTGGTACCATCAGGTGAAATATGCGGATCCAAGATCGGTGAGGAGGATGTACTTGCTAGCTCAAGTTCTGGCTCTGCATTCTGATCCTTTAAGTATAACTGTTTTACACATAAAGTAATCTCTGATTAGATCTGATCATTGGAGAAAAAAGTTCAAAGATTCAGATTGTTTGGCTCCATAGAGACACAATATGATACAGATTTATGCAGGTTTCAGGTAAACAACATAATTTCACATGAAAAGAAATTATTACTCCATATGACATTTTCTTAAGCAGTCCCGAGGAATATTTTCGTAGATGGAACACAGAATAAAAATGTGTTAATCAAAACTCAAATAAATGACTACAAATGCGAACAGAAGGACTATATTAAGTGAACTTGTAGAGAAAGAGAAAATCGCCACTAGTTCAGAAAAGACAGTTCTGATCTTTTACAACTTCACGCGCTACACACCAAAATAAGGCTTTCTATGACTTTTTTAAAGCAATACACTTCTTTTATTAAGTAAAAGGTCCAGTGATGAGTACAAGGAATTAATGAGTTTATTTAAAAAATATTCTACTATGAATATTTGCTGTTTTTTTCAGTCGCTACATGGCATGGATAAACAAACCAATAGGTAAAAATATTTGGTCGCTCTCTCTCTCTGTGTGAGAAGTATTGGTCACAGGCCATATATTCGCGGTCAATGTCATCCAAAGTCCAATATAATGCACGTGTCATGCATGTACAACAGTTATTCCTTGAAAAAAGAGAATCAGGGAGTTGGCTCCGTGTGGAATATCACAGTATTGTAAGGTTCCGGAAAGATACACAGAAGATGAGAGAATTTTTTAACAAACAGAGAGCAGCTTTTTTTCTTCTTTGACTACCAATTGTATCAACAAATAATTCAGGAAAAGCTCTTGTTCAGCGCAACGTAGGAATCAAATTAAATAGAAAGTGAGCATCAAAATTTATATGAGAAGAGAAAACGTACCCCCGCAGGCAATGGCACCATAATGACCTTTCGTTTAGCGCTTGCCTTAACCCATTCATATCGCGTTACCCCTAAACCACGCTCCCTTGACCTTTCCCTTCTAAGCTTCTCTTCTGCAGATAAGTTATTCTCTTCGAGCCCGCCATCTGGAGGACTGAAGAACAAATCTTGCCTACCACTCTTGAGATCTAACACAAAAACCTTTCTGTATAGAGTTTGGTTTGGACTATGCAAATATGTAACTAGACTATCATCCGGACTAAAACTTATACAAGTTGGTGAACCATAACCAGGCAATGGGTACTGCACTATTTCTTCAACAGGAAACAGGATGCAATCCTCTAGAGGCTTTGCAACATTTGTATCAGTCGCTGGCATTTCGCTTGGAAATGATCGTGCACGTTTCAAACACTTCTTGTTACTTGAATTTGTAGATTGCATTACAGATTAGGTCATTCAAGATTGTACAATTCACACATTGATCCAATCAATTTCACAGATTAGTTCTACGCCAAATCACTTCTCAAACGTTCTACCTGCATTCGAAGAAATCAACAGGTACCCCGAATTGAATATTACTTATTATTAGTATAATTCAGAGCAGTAAAACAAGAAAACTGAAAACACTCAATAGTAAAACAAACCCGGAATCTAAAACAAAATCAAATAAAGGTTCAACCTTTAGACTACCACCAAAATTCCTAATTCACAATACACAAAAATTTTATTATTATAAGTAGATTTCAGATTTTCAGATTGGTTTTAGGCTAAAGAGTTTTCACTTTGTCCTGTACTCTTTGCACAACAAACAGTTAAATGGTCAAAAAATTTAGAGCAAATGCCAGTATTTGAAGTAGTGATACTGATAGTGGTTGGTATTTGCTACAACTAAAATAGATGCTGGAGAAAAAGAAATAAGAAAAACAATAAATAGCGGAAACAAAGATTTAAAAACCGACCCAGCTAAAAGATACTATTAAACCACACAATAAACACATAAAAGCTAAATAAGATGGATAATAAGTGATTAAGAGATTGAATTAACTTACCTGAAAGTGAGAAAGTGGTAATCAAATCTGATCCTTCTGTTGAGTGAATTAGGATTCGATGGGGCAAGATTCAGATTCCTAATTTTTACTCTTCTTTTGTGTAAAGATAATTTAATTTTTTTTTTTTCTGGAAATAGAATCGGAGCGTCGATTATTGGGTCCGAGAAAACTTGAATTGAGTGGAAAAAATCCTTTTGGTAACAGCGACAACTGAAGTGAAAAGAATAGGGGGAAAATGGGAAACAACATGAAGTAAGGGGAGCGTGAGTAACGCGCGATGTAAGTGAGCGTGGGGATAAGTTCTTTTGCGGTGCATGATTGGCTTTGTTGAACGACAACATAGTGTTAGTTGGATATTATCAGTGATTTATGAATGTCAACTCGTATATTTGCTCTTTACTCCAAAAACTTTACCTTATTCACCCCATCCCCCCAAAAGAGTTACAAATATAACTTCTTTCATCCTAATTAAAACATTTTTAAGTTTATGTTTGCACAATTATTATTGGAAACTTTAAAGGTAAGATAGGGAGTTAGTTGGATTAAGGTAAGTTGAGTAGTGATGCTCAAAAAAGCAACGCAATCGGAATTAAAATTGTAAAATGGTTAGGGTTTTTTTTCTGCAAAATTTAGTCGAGCAATTCATCTCAAGGCGATTAAACTAATAAATGTCGAAATGACACCATATTTTAACAAAAAAAATTATATACGTTATGGACGTTTGGACGTTTGTAAGGTTTCAGAAAGAATATTTAATATATAAGTCTTATCATAACAAAATTATATTTTTTTATTAAAACAAGACAAATTCAGTCGGACTAAATTACTTAAAACATGTAAGACGGAAATTTGGTGGTACCTATTGTCAAGAAGACAAGAACTAATCAAATATATTTGTTTAAGGCACCCAACTACCCCCTAAAACCACTTTTTCTTTCATCAAATCATGGATATCTAAGCACGATTAATTGTTTTTAATGATGGATAGAACTATCATCGTCGAAAGTGAAAAATAAACCATCAAAAGTTTTTTCATAAAAGGAAAAAAAAAAAACTCCAACAGTAAAAGAAAGGAATAGTGTTTATTGAAATATTTCCATTCTTTTGGGAAGGGTTTATTGAAATATTTCCATATTATTCTTTTGTACTTCCCTAGAAGTGTCTTACAAAATTAGCAAAGTATTCCAAATATTAAGATGGTATTGTGACATGATTTGCAAAATTTAGGAGGGCAAGGTGGAGCTTTATCTAAAATAAATATGAAATTTCATAATGAAATCGCGTATTTTTAGACATTCATTAACGTGTTCAGCTTTTTAAATAACGAATTAAGAGGTAAAGATTATCAATGAAGTTCATTCTATAACATGGTCCATATTTGTTGCCTATTACTATTATTGCAGCTAGTGATATAGTACTCCCTTCGTTTCAATTATGTGGCATTATTCAAATTTCGAGAGACAAATGATTTTTTCTTTAATCATAAATTTTATGTCTTTTAAATACTATAAATTATTAATTATTGTAACTTATAATACTTTTTATGTAATTTCGTAATATGTAAATTTTATTTCAAAAAACTTAAAAGATCTTACGCTCAAATTCACGATCAAAATCATAAAAATATATTCTCAATATCCGAACTAATAAATGGGACATAGAAAGTACTATGTACTTAGTTGCATTAAATCCTATAGCATTCCTTTTCTGTTAAATTCTCTGCCAATCTATCATATAACTTCATTAGTATAATAATTCACTGCATGGATTTATTTTCTTCGGGATGAGACGGACAGCTACAACATCTAATACTAAACTATCGTTAGGATATAGATTTAGTTAAAACTTAAAAAACTTCAAAAAAGAAATTTTTTTAAGTTGTATTGAAAAATAATTATTGAAAGTTAAAGTTGTGGTTGAACATGCATTTTCCTTGAAAAATATTGAAGTTTTGTGAGTGGAAGAAATATTTTTATCGCCAACCAGTTTTTAGGACTTGAAAAAATTTCAAAAACTGATCAAATTCTATGAACAAACAATATTGTCAAAAAAAATATTGAAAAAATTTAGCCAAAATGTATGTCTAAACGAGAGTTAAGCAACTGTACTGAAAAGAGCAACAACAATCTCAAATGGTCCTTAGTCCATTGAATTGAGCAACTCAATTTTTGCTTATCCACTGAGGCAAAAGTTTATCAAATCAACATTATTTGATATGGCACAGATTTCACATCTTTATTAATTCTTTGACCAAAAAAATGCATCTTCATCACCGAAAATTCTGTTTTTCCAAAGATTATTACAAATGATAGAGCTTATAAGTTCGAGAGAAGAAAAAAGGTTGCCCGGTACATAAATCACCCCGCATTCACGTAGGATCTCGGGAAGGGTCGCACTCCTAGGGGTGTGATATAGACAACCTACTCTAATGCAAGCTCTGGTGGCTGCTTTCACGGCTCGAACCCGTGACCTATAGATCATAACGAAATAACTTTACTATTGCTCCAAGGCTACCCTTCCGTCTAAGTTTGAGAGAAGTGAGAAAATATATGAACAACCCCTGTCAAAACTTTAGCCTACATGTTGGCAAAATGAAAAACAGCCATTTGGAGAACTATGACATGAAAAATGTTAACTTGCTTTATAACTCCAGCTGAATAGCTAGAAATTTTATAGTACTATATCTTGCTAAGCAATTGAAGATGGCAGGAAATGGATGTGGTCTGCCTCTTAAGCTCAAACTTGTGTGGCCAACTTCTAAATAATTCAATGCAACATCACCTTATGTCTTTTTTGATTCTTGACCCCTTTGCATTTCTGTTGCATCACTGTGTGGAGGAGAATACCTGATACGACTGTAAATTTTGCGCGCTATCTGCTAAGTATGAGCCTTAGACATCCAAATCTTCAACCTCAGAGCTCATCACAAAACTAGGAAATGCTAAAGTTATGTCCCTATAATAAAAGCAAGGTCACTAGATTGTTAAGTAACAACAACCTACTCAAAAATTTCGTTGTAAAATGCAACTCAATGCCTTATAACTTACTTCAGATAGGGAAGGGTCATATTCTTTAGAAGAGAAGGATTCTTTGAAACAAACTCCTTCCATTCTTCTGGATCTATCTTTCCATCACCCAATCTATCTGCTTCACTAAATGTCTGGTGCACAGGATAAAATTAGGCGGTAAATACGAATACCAAAAAGGCACATAAACATTTGAGCAAAAGATAGAGTAAAGCGTTCAACCTTATCTACAATCATTTCGACTACATCATCTGAAAGAACCAGGTCTGATTCATGCAGCAGTGCCAAAACCATCTCTTTAAGCTGCAATTAAAACAAAGAAGCGAATGAACTATTAACTCCGCAAAATGTACTCTTGCACCTCAGAGAAACATTAGAATTTCTTTTTTTTTCCTTCTTTTGGATGAGACCTAATGCTCATGACAAGGGAGCGTAGAGTAAACCAGTACAAGTACGGTTGAAACACGTACCTCTTCTCTCTCAATATAACCAGTTTGCCTCAGATCATATAATCGAAAGGCAACTGCAGAAAAAAATCCAACATACACATTAATAATGTCACAAAAGAGGTAAAAAAGATGTTTAGAATTCTAAAACTGTAGAGAATGATAAATAGGTGTTAGAGAGTGAATATAAGGCATCAAAAATCATTCTATACATGCAATTTTATCGGCTACTGGTGCATTCGGGTGGAAGACGCTCAATGATCTGACAAATTCTCCAAACTCAATCACTCCATTGCGCTTGTAATCAAAGATATCAAAAATCTGCAAAATTCAAGGCAGAAAAAAAAATACTCAGCAGGTATAACTCTAATGCAAGACATAGAATGGTTGAGTTTTCAAACGAAGCAGAAATAATTGCAACACAACCAATGTTGTAGCTCGGCTGCAAGTTTGTTTTAATGCATAATCAGAAAGGCAGAGAATTTCGAGGAAAAGTGAGTCAACAGAACGTACCCTATCTGCAAACAGATTTCTTCTGTTTTGGTTCCTGAAAAGTGCCAGCTGAAGCTCTTCCTGATGATAGAGTCGCATATAAGTTAATAGGTAACTGTAACATATTCTAGGCCTCAGCAACAAGTCGAATACTTGGTAAATTATAAATGTAAAAGACCCCAATAATGCCTACTGATAATGTTAATGCTAGTGGCAAGCAGTAGAGAAATACCTTGTGAATGAGCCCATCATCAATTATAGAGCTGCTTATTTTCTTGAACAGCTCGTATAAAGCTTCAACTTCACTCACCGTAACTGCAATATAACATAACAGTTGAAAAGATCATACAACAACAATAACCCGGTATTAATCCCACTTAGTGGGGTCTGGGGAGGGTAGTGTGTACGCAGACTTTACCCCTACCGTGCGATAGAGAGGCTGTTTCCAAATAGACCCCCAGCATCCTTCCCTCCGAGAACTTCCCACCTTGCTCTTGGGGAGACTCGAACTCACAACCTCTTGGTTGGAAGTGAGGGTTGCTTACCATCAGAGCAACCCCTCTTGTAAAGTTGAAAAGATCATACAGAATGATTAATTGGTTGTTTGGTTTGGATAAAATCAGACCATAACTTAATGGCAACCATGGCTTATTATATGATTCTAGCAAAGAGGAAAGCTAGAGGTGTCTGACTGAATTACTAAGGTCATACAATATGAAATCCAAACAGGCAGACATAATGACGTGTAACTTCAAACCGATTGAAACAAAAACCCAACTTCGTAAGGATGCATACTCACAAGCTGTCTCAGCAGCGAGCACTGTTGGCTCCTCGTAACCAGGGGTGTATTTGGAGATTTTTGAGTGAAAGCAGCCCATCAAAAGACCGAAATCATAAAATGTTGTTAACGAACAATATAACCAAGGTAGTGAGACTTCATCAAACAACCACCTGATACAAGAAATACAAGAGAACTACAACATCAGCACGAATGCATCACCACCAGGGAGTTATGCAATTAAGTTAGATATAATTTGCCAGGTCAAAATAAAAACAGTGGGAAAAAAGCAGAATAGTATTAAAAGCTAAGGTAGATCCATCATAATATCAAGCTTTGCACCATCCCTTAAGAGGGCTCTGAAACTCTATAGTTGTGCTACTTTATCAGTTTCAGGATAATCACCGGGACATCAAATGTATCGCTTTCTTAAATTAGCTAAACACAAGTATAGAGAAAAAAAATGATACACATTTTCTAGCCCTATACTAATTGCCTTGACTCATGGTAACCTTTAGATGTTTAAGACTAAGACTGTAGATCTACATGATCTTCAAACGTAAAACGAGTGGAACTTAGTTCAAATGCACCAACAACTTACTTCAAAACCAGCAATCTTATTTCTTCAGCAGATTATGGCAAGTGGTTTCACTATAGCATTCTGTTTTCGCAGTTAATCTACTTAACGGTGATAATGCAAAGATTTGTTTATGACATTAACAACTTTTTTCCACTTGCAGGGGTCACAATCAAAATAAGCTATTAATAGGTATGGAACTAAAATAGCATAGCTCTCAAAGAAAAATGAGGATGATTCTAAACAGAAGAAGACATTAACACACAGATGAAAAGCTTGTATACACTTAGAAAGTTTAAGGGGTCAATAGCAATTTGCATAGGAACATTTTTAAGTCATAGAGGGACCTGGCTATAAAAAGATTATTACGATTCACGGACAACTATATAAAGGGAAAGAATAGAAAAGCCAACTGTATTGAAAGGCAATATATAGTTATATTTATTTTTCTTGATGACTATCAAGAAGTCACAATGCGTAAGCTAATCTAATCTCTTCTCATTAGCTCCTTGGAGTATTGTGAATAATTTGAAAACTTGATTATTACAAGAAAAATTCAGACATATACAACTGATTCAACCTGGTCTGACCAACCTAGTTAAAATTCATAATTAAAGAAATAATAGGTACCAAAATGGCAAATTTTTAAAGTAGAAGGGTAATTAAGCGGCGGATTAAATGTGAAATCCATGGTACAAGAATGATGCTTCCACAAGCATAGCCATGATCAATGAAAAAGTAATCTTTAGCTATTAATTGAGGAAGAACAAAAGCAGGAATCAGGAAACTAAAACTAGATTTTTTTTGTCATTGATTCATGGGAGGGAGTCTATCAGAATGAAGAAAATATGGCTGATTCCAAAAGGAAATTAAAGAAGCATAGAAGGTTGCAAATTATATGGAAGAAAGACAAACAGAGAGATTGCTGAAAGATATTTTTACCTAATGTTGCATTGTTCTTTAAATTTGTGAAGCCCAAGTTCATTAAGGGCACATATTTATAACCCTTTTCATTCTTAGTTGGGCGGAGCGGTGTACTAAACTTTCATTATGTGCCGAATTCGGTGAATGACCTGACCACAAAGGTCCATTGTACATCTATATTTCTGCAAGAGACTATATTTCTGCAAGAGCTGTTTACATGGCTCGAACCCGTGATCTCCTAATCACATATCTACTAAGCTCCCGCTATGCACGAGACCTGTAAAGTTTGGACCACAAGGGTGTATTGTACGCAGCATTACCCTGCATTGCCTTTTTGCAAAAGGATGTTTTCAAGACCGAAACTCGTGACCTACTATCAGTTAGGTTCCATTTAAAAACCATAGTCATACTAGTTTAAGCTGGAAAGGGAATAAACGATGAGAAAAAGTGACAAATGACGCATGAGACAGACATGATAAAAGAAAAATTAGGTAATGAAGGAATGTGGCAAACAGAGATCCCAAAAAAACTAGGTAATATATAAAAGGCTAAAGAGGGAGAGACACGAGTAAGTTACCCTGAAGAAAGAGGGGGAATAATAGAGGATCTTGGGAAAGCTGCAATTTCACAAACTCCACCACTTCAAGCGCGTATTATTATAGTACTCATTTTCTGTCAGGCTGCAGCCTTAGATCGATTCCTTTTGTTTCAAAATATACTCATTTTTTTGTCCTTTACAACCGCACGTATATACATTGCGTAGGTACTAGTACTATTATTCTAAACTAGGCTCCGGCTTTAAATTTTCTTGGCGTGCTAACTTTTAATGGTTCCTACTTGGAATAGCAACAATTGGGTGAAGCGAGGAGGCAGAGAAAAGATTCAATACCTCTTATAAATAGAATTGTATTTCCGATGAATTTTAGAGAGATTTTAGGATTTGTTACTTGGTGGTAGGGGTGTACATAGTTCGGGTTGTTCAGATTTTACAATTATCAAACCAAACCAATTGTATCAGATTATTAAATATAAAGACCAAACCAAACCAATAAAACTCGGGTTTTTCGCTCTCGGTTTTTCTCGGATTTTCGGGTTATTCTGGTTTTTTCGGATTTTTTTCCAGTAAAATCTTCGTAGAACAAAACATATAAATTGTGCTCAAAATATTTCTTTAATCCTAGTAAGATACAACTATATAAAGTATTTTTCAAGAAAATAATATAAAATATGAGATGTATCATGGCATTATTCTAAAATATTCAACAATAAAGACAATAAAATTATGTAATATAAATATTACTAATTAAAAA
>MU691779.1:194920-208707 GCA_026770625.1 Nicotiana glauca
ATAGGCTAACTTCTTCACCGGACCTCCAAAATTACTTCCGATTGCGCTCCTAAGCCTTAAATCATATTCCGGAGCTAACCGAACCATCGAAATTCAATTCCGAGCCCTCTAACTCATAAGTCAACATCCGGTTGACCTTTCCAACTTAAGTCTTCTTAAAAGAGACTAAGTGTCTTATTTCTTATCAAAATTACTTCAATTAAATTTTAACGCACCCAATACCGACGATGGGACATAAAGCAACACAATAAGGGGAAAACAGGGCGGTAATACCTGAGACGACGGGTCGGGTCGTTACACTTTTCCTATAAATAGAGAGGTTCTATTTAATTGTAATCCATCCCAAATCAATAAGAATTCTCTCTCTAATTTTCTATGCAATACTCTTCTTCTTTTATTGTTTTATAACACGTTATCCGCACGAGACTCCAACCAATTGAGTAAAGATTTTGGGATGCATGCATGGCGCTCAACTTGTACATAGTATCGAGCACAATGATTGTCAATTGTTCCATGACCTTCCTTTAGGTAAACTTTGGATATAAGATAAGTATTTTACCTTATTTTCTCTTTTAAATTCTTGAAATTCTATAATTTGATTTTAAATACAAGTAAAGACAATAAATTTTGATTATAACTCTAATAGTATTTGTAAGAAGTTATAACCGCCCAAAATGGTATTTCTATGTTTTGCCATGATCAAATTCATGTATGATTAGAGGTGTACATTCGATTTATCGATTCGATTTTGACCATTATCGATAATTACTTATCAATTATCGATTTGTACTTATGTTTATTGTTATTGTTTCAATAAGGTTTTGATTTTTTCGATTTTGATTTATCAATTTTGGGGGCTTATCGATTCGATTATCGATTACATCAATAAAAAAAATTGCGGGATTGCACGAAAAGTATATCGCTATAAACGCGCCTAACTAATATGGACAAAAAGAAGCTAAAATAAGACGAACGCAATTTATAAGATAAAAATTATGTCAACAAGCACATGCAACAAAACTAAAGTAAGGGATCAAATGTATGCCACCAATACTCCAACGGTATAAAAACAAAACAAAACAAAACAAAATACATCATCACGGCTAATTTTATTTTCCATTAATTTGAACATTCCCTTGATCTTTAAATATGATCATTCCTTAAATAGGATGAAGGAAATAATAGGGTAAGGGACTTAGGGTAAAGGAAAGGGTATAGATTAGGGAAAATGATATTGTATAACCGCTTTCAAAATTGTAGCAGAATATATATATACATTTTGTATGTTATATTAATCTACACAAATAGGTAATTACTCATTTTACAAGTGTCTACATTTTAGGGGTTGCATTCGATTATCGATTCAATTTTGACATTTATCGATAATTACTTATCGATTATCGATTTGTACATATGCTTATCGTTATCATTTCAATAATGTTTTGATTTTTTCAATTTTAATTTCGATAACAAATAATCGATTCGATTTATCGATAAACCGATTCGAATGCACACCCCTATGTATGATTATGAGCACAAGAAGTGGAAACTCATCCCATTGAATTGGCTTAACAATATGTAGTAAATCTGAAAGAAAGATAAAATTATTACCGTTAAGGTATCGATAGATGTAGACGTGGCAATAGACAAAAGTGTAATCATCATCATTGTAATTATGAGAATAATAAGGATTCTTAAAATAATCCCCCACTCTGTGAAAGTAATGTTTGTCGTCGATTTGACATGAGATTTTGTAAGCACATACATATAATTATGGTACATTCATGATGTGAATGTGTCAACATGTGTTTATGAATACATATTCATTCTTGAAAGAACAAAGTGCTAGTGGCAGTGAATATATCACACTTACCTTTAGAATGAGGTTTGAGAGAAAATAAAAAAATAATGTCATTATTATGACATGAATGATCACTGGTCACGCACCTATTGTACGCCAAAATATTTTAATATTGTGATTATTAAAGGACAACAATGATGCAAGAAACGGATTTTGCATATAATTTTGACCATGACCATAATGGTATAACTTTCTCTTAGAGAGAGATATTCACCGTATGGATGTTGATGAATATATGATAGTACAAAATTAATTGAGAGATCTAGAAGAGCCAATTATTACTATTTTGGAGGAATACAATTGATTATCATGTCAATTTATTGTATCGTAGTAAGTCTCAAAGAAACTTATTCAGTTTTCCAAGTATACGCGACAACGGTTGATTATATTGAGACTATAAATAAAGGAAAGATTTAATATCTTATATTACTACAACTTGTAGCAGAGTTATATGTATGTGATAAGCTACCCATTTTATTCTTCGGTTTGTGCACTACATACATAAAAGAATGCCACAATAAAGTAAACTTTATTGATATAAAAATGCATATCATAATAAACTTGGCGTTTATTGATAATTCATATGTCATGGTGTAAATCTAAAGTTTATCGATATTGATAATTTATCCAATTTGCATAATTGATTTAGCTATATTAATTTAAGTATGATGTGCAAAAATAAAAGAGAATTCACATGGGTAAATATTAAAGAACTAGAAAGTTCTGTATGAATTCTCTTATGTTGTTTGTTCCCACTAATTAATTAATAGACCAACTAAAATTGGGATTGAATCCTATGAATGCTGAAAATATCAAAGGTGAATTTGGGCTCATTCAACTGTCATGTATACTGTATAAGATGCATTTATGAGATGGTTACATATGAGATTATTATTAACTCGCAACCTGGTGTTTGCGTGGTAACTTGCTCAATAGTTTAATTTAGAGCATAATTTTTAGATTTTCTATTCAAGATAGTTCATCATGATAAGTTGGTTTCCATCACAGCTGATTTAACAAAATAATTTATTGGGTACCTCCACTTAATAGCTAAATTATTGCTTATGAGAACAAAGTTATTATATCAATTTAATATAGGTTATATACGAAAGTATAATACATTCTCTCTCACAAGTGGTTCAGGGTCAAAAACCAAATGATTTCATTTTATTACTATTGATGTGCGGCGTATATTTTGATTAACACTATAACGCACAAAGGTGAGCTTCCGGAATTGAGGGATCAAGTAAGTTTTTCTAACATGATGGGAGACAGGATAAACAATTGAGAAAAATGTTTAGTAGAATGAATTATCATTTATACATTTAGATCCTCGAGTAAGATAATATGAACTTGAAGTTCATAAGAAGATAATTCATCTGCAATATATTGCAAAGCATGCCATACGCATTTGCTGACCCAAAGAAAGTAACTAATATTATCACTATAAATGCTCATATTAGAATAATTTCTAGAAGGACAAAGTCTATAGTACGTTTAAAGTATATAGACAAATCGGCTTCAAATAACATTCTTGATAAAGAAGAAGAGCAAATAATCAAAATGATCATAATAAGGAGGCAAGTGATTTAGAAGATCACATGATATAATACTTCATAAAATCTTAGGAGAGGTTCAGGTACCTCAAAATATGAATGAAGAGATCTCTATATTATGTCTTTATGAAAAACTATTTGAACCAATATAAAATATTCGTCGACCACATCTATCATAGTGCTAAGTATATATGAGGGCCTCAAGTCTGTCGAATATAGACACAAAAATATTGGCCATATAGAAAAGACACAATTCAAGTAGAATTGGTTTCATATGAAATACATGTAGTTCAAACACTTCAAAGAATAAAGTCACTAGTGTATGCAATTACTGTCATGTATATGTCTGGCATGACATGAAAATTTGATATAAATCTAAAGTCCATTTATATGGCTTATATGAAGGATTTAAATTGCTTAAATCATATACAATTCTTGATCTTGAAGTACCACTTCCTCAGTGCAATTTGTGCACAAATGTATCTTACTATAACTATAAGCATAATAATATGATAGCAAGAGTTTTTACCCCTATGTGAAGATATTGCAATGACGATCCCCAACAAGATCATATGAAGACAATACATCTATCAAGAATGATGATTTCAAGGTGAAACATATTCATTCAAGTTAATATAGATGATTTATTTATCAAATCTCTACCAATGATCTTTTGAAGATGGTGCACAAGGTTGGAATGCGAAGGCTCAAAGATGTGAATTGATTGTCTCATCATGGGGAGTTAATACGCGGTGTACTCTTTTTTTCTTACAAAGTTTTGTCCCACTGGATTTTCCTTGCAAGATTTTTAACGATGCGACCAAAAGGCGTATTGTTAGATATGTGTAATATTCTTCCTTCACTAGAATTTTTTTCTCACTTGGTTTTATTTTAGTTAAGTTTTTGGCGAGGCGCATTATCTGTTGAATAGACATTTAAGGGGCAGTTTTATAAATATAATTGTATTTAAAGTGAATATCTATAATTTAGAGAGATTTTAAGGTTTGTTACTTGGTGGCTAAGTCACTCTTTCTCTATAAACAGAGGGGTTCTATTCTATTGTAATTCATCCCAAATCAATAAAAATTCTTTCTCTCTAATTTTCTATGCAATACTCTTCTTCTTCTTTTATTGTTTTATAACACTTATGTATTTCTAAGAAAAATGAGTTTGAGTTATGCATTAAGTGTTAGATTGTACCTACCTACACAATCATTGTCATTTGTAAGATAATTATAAATAAGTCTTGATATAACTGTATTACTATATCTCAGTTTTAAATAAATGAGTGGACTATATGAATCTTCATTGATCGTTAATTTTGATAACACCAACATACTAGCTATGGCGAGCCCCATATGATGGGTCGGCCTGGCCGGAATGGCTCGAGACGAAATCATAGTTGAACATGGTGCTTGCTTGATGGACTTGATTATAATAAAGTTATGTCATTGCTATAAACTATAGCTTTTTGCATATATGGTAAGAGTTTGACCCTAAGAGTTACTCACTTAAATATGTCTCAGCACACATCAGGGGCGGATGTAGCATATACTCGACGCATTCAATTGAATCCATAGTTTTCGATGCGGAATAAAAATTATCTGTAAACATTTATTAAAATTATAAAAATATTAGATTTGAACATAACTTTAAAAATATAATGGATTCAATGTTAAATTTTTTTAAAAGTTGAACCCATAAGGTTTAAAGCCGGGATCCGCCTCTGGCACACATTATACAACAAAAATAAAAATGAGTAAAAATCATCTATATTAATTAATAACCTAAAATTCATCTATATAACCATGTTAAGTGATAATTACCATGCATGCTATAATAGATTGAACTAGATTACTAAATATTTACACCGTTAATTCATAGTATAACTTAGATCCAATCCAAATGTCACAAACTTTCGGTTTCTGGTACCCCCATTTGGTGCGAGACAGAGAAGCTTTTAACTGCTAATCCTCTCTTAGTTGGCGTTTAATTACCTACCCTCTTGCTCTCCTACCTTGTCGAATATGTACTAGTACTCTTTCCTAATTTTTCTTTTTTCTTTTTCTTTTTCAATAAAATAAATGAATATAGTCTACTATTTCAATATTTCTCCCTTGATACTATCAAATTCTCATCTACTTTGTCTCATTGCATCAAATATTTTAACAAATATAGCAAGAATTGCTTGTTTTACGGATTAAACAAAAGCACCGATCGATGGAGACGGATAGATATAGAAATGGAGGTCTACATCATTTTGTTATAGTAAATAACAACATTCAACAACCTAAACTTGATCTTGAAAAAAAAAGGGCAAGTGGGGAAGAATATATATCGAGAAATGTCCATACTAACAGCATGTTTAACCTAATTGAGCTACTGCTCCCTCCTTGGAGAGTGAATGCATAATATTAGAATATTCCTTAAAAAGGGAAAATGCTATAGAAAGGGAATCTTGGAGCAACGGTAAAGTTATTTCCGTATAACTTATAGGTCAAAGGTTCAAGTCGTGGAATTAGTTACTATGGAATACTTCGTACACCAAATTGCCCTTCGGGAAAAATACTATTGAAATTGTGAAGCTCACTATATAGTAGAAGAAACTTGAAGGAGAAACATGGGAAAAAGCGTTAGAAGTTGGGAAACATAAGTGTTTAACCAAAAAGTGAAATTTCGGTCAAAGCTGTATTTTAGAAGAACTTGGATTATTGATAATCAAAGAAATGAATAATAGAAATTGATTTTGCTAATAATAAGATGAACAGATGAAAGCGAAATAAATCAGTATATTCCAATAGTATGTTGTGTTCTTACAAATGACCAGTCTCCTCCTTTTTATAGTTATCTCTACGTTTCGCCTTTATCATAATAAGGGCATTATAGACAATTAAAGGCATTAAATGATACGTTACATAATCATTGTAGTTTAATAGAGATTCTCTAATGTTTCCGGTATTTAAGGCTTATTAAATATTGTATCTGTACTCTTTTGTGCTGTCAGATTCATTCTCTTTAATTTTTGGATTTAAATAGGTATGAGCGTTGAGCCTTTTGAATATTTGCCCATGCCTCTGCTTGTGCCTCTGCTAGTATCTATTGCAACTCGTGCCTCTTTGCTAATCATCGTTCTTTGACCAGCCTTCGTGTCATGACATGTCATCTTCCAATCACTTCAATATATATAAACTCAATTTTTTCCAATACAGATAGTCCCACCACTTGCCATTTATTCATCAATCGAATATTTGGGAAGTGAATTTTATTAAAGCGGAAATATTTGCTGCCATTAGTTTTTCTCTAAAATTGTTGCTTCCCTTGTCACTTCTATTTAATGCCCATTACACGTGGCACCTTTTGGTTGATTCTGCGACTTTTCAGCGATTTCCAAAGCTTTTTTACGGCTACACCAATTACAAAACGTCAGTTCTCATCATGACGTTTCTATTATTACAACTTTTCCTTGGACGGTTGCTTCTGAGTATAAATATAGTTTTCAGTTTTTTCTTTCTCTCATAAAGTTCTCAGAATATTCAATTCTTGTTTGCTTCGTCCTCGTACTATCATGTCTTCATCAAATCCTAACCCTAGGTGAGCCTCCATTGTTGATAACTTTCCTCCTGCCCCTAGTAGAAGCAGAAGAGGAGGCATATTGCGTAATTTAGGGTCTTCATCCATACATGGTTCTTCTCTTCCTTCATCTAGTTTTAGTCCCTCTTCTACACCCAGAGGTTCTCTTTCTCAAAGGTCTTCTTCTATGGGTAAGGAACCCTCTGAACCTCTTCGTGAACCTTTAGTGGAGGAAATAGTTCCTGCGGAACTATCTTTCTATAATGATAGAGAATTCCTTAGAAATCAAGTGTCCTCTTTAGTTCGTGCAGATATCTACCGAACTCAAATCATTGAAGGTCTCATTGCCTTAGTTCGTAAAGACTGCCATTGGAGTCATGATTTTCCTATTATAATTCCCAATGCAAACAAAAGAATCACCTCCTATTTAATTGGGTTTTATTTTGTTTATACATACCCTTTCACATTAGGTTTCAAACCTGCTATTGACCCTGTTATCCTTGAATTTTGTCATTTTTTTTATATTTGTTTAGTTCAAATTGGCCCTATAGTGTGGAGGGTTATTGCATGTTTGAGGCATTTGACCAACATGGCAGGCGTGCCTTTTACTTTCTCTCATTTAATTCACTTTTATTCTTCCAGACTCTTTCGCCAAGCTATTTTTACTTTAGTAACAAGGAGTAAAAGAGTTTTGGTTAGTCCAGAAGATGACAGAGACCGTGGCTGGTACGCCAAGTTTGTTGCTGCCCCCACTGTTGGTTTAGTGGGTGAAGAAAATATTCTCTTCCCTAAGAAGTGAAATTTTGCACGTAAGTTTTTTTTACTAACTTTCTCGTACATTTTTCCCTCAATTTTGATGATCATTGTTTTAATTTTCCTTTTCTTTTCCAGCAACCATGGGAGTTGTTGATGAAATTCTCAATTTCCGTGGTTGGGTAGAAAAATTATTAAATACAACTCCAATGGAAGGTAGATCTTAGAAAACTCTCTCCCAACAATTTGGCTAGAAAGTGAAAACTCATGGTAAGAGTTTTAATTTTATTTTTATATAACATTTTTTTATTAACTCTTTAGAACTTATCTTAATCCTTCTTTTTATCAGGATTTGCCGTTCAAGGTATTAGGGCTGAGGCGGTCGTCGCTTCTCGAATTTATTTGGAAAGGGCCCAAGAGATACTTTTGGGCTCTTCGTCGAAAAAAAAGCTACTGTTTGACCAAGATTCGGAAGAAGAGGAAGACAGGAGTTCCTTGGTAAAAAAGCCACAGGCTCGTAGACGGATCATTTCTGATAATGAAGCCTCTCCTCCTCGTTCTACTCCTCTTACCGAGTCTGTTGAAGCCCCGGTGGTGATCCCCGATGATGATGTTCCCGCAGCTGTTCATGATTCTGTTGAGCAACTTTTTAACCGCGGGTGTGGTAGTGAAAGTTTAGGTCCAATTTTTGATGAAGAGCCCCTTGCTTCTTTTTCTACTCCCATTCCTGTGATACCTCATTTGCCAGTCGTGGCTGCTACAGTTCCTCCCCAGTCTATTTTGACTGTTTCTACCATTCCTCCTTCAACTGTTCCCTCGTCGACTGTTCATTACATTGAGGTTGGTTCCTCAAGTGGAGGTGAGGCCATGAGATAGGTTATCATCAAAGTCCCCGCCGATGGTAATCTTTTGAAAAAATCAGGCGAGGCTGATATGTGGTTAAAACCTCTGATCGGCCCAATTGAGAAGGCCAAGCTTGAAAGTCATAATTCTATAACTTTGATGAATGACATAATACACTCATCATTAAAGGTATTCTTTTTTTTAATAATTTGTTATTCCTTTTTGTAAAACTATTATCTTACTTTTTTTTCCAGATCAACCTCGTGGGTACAGAAATGATAAAGAGGGTTTCTCACGCGGAGCAGTTGATGCACGAGTATCAAGTTGAAGCAGATAATTAGAGGGAACAGTATGAGAGTCTTCAGATCGACATGGAAATTTAGAAGACAGCAAAAATACCTTAGAGCAACATGTAAGGGCTTTGACTTCAGAGTTGGCGGTTATAAAAGCTTCCTAAAGTCAAGCAGATAAAGAAAAGAATCGTCTTGAAACCTCTTTTTCCGAGCAAATTTCCAAGGCTAGTGAAAAGATCAGAGAGTTGAAGGCTCTCGTAGGTGAAAAAGAAGCATATGCTGGTGAACTCGTGCAGACTCTGACTCAAGCTCAAGAAGACCTCCGGGAATCTTCTGGTAAGGTTCGCTTTTTAGAGAGTTCACATGCTGCTCTTCAAATTTCTTACGATTCTGCCTTGGCTGAGAGTGAGAAGCTAAAAAATGAAATTGCTAACTGGGAAAGAGATTATGAGATTCTTAAAGACAAAACCGCAATTGAAGTGAGTTGGGCATTTTTAAATTCTCGCCATGATACCCTTGTTGAAGTTAGCCAAGAGAATTTTAATTTGGAATCTGAGTTAGCCAAAATCAAAGAAGTTGTTGAAAAGACTCAACATTGCCAAGATTTTTCTTCTCCCGTGGCTGAAACCTCTGAGAACATTGAAGATGGTGTGGGTATGGTGAGTGCTCCAATTCCTTCGAGTCAAGTTGAACCTGCTCCTGTTGATGACTCTGCTTCAGTCCCTTCTTCTATTCCCTAGTGACAAGTTTATGATGCATGACTTTTTTTTTCTTTTTTGGTGCTATGTGGTTGAAACCCTTGGTTGTTTTTTAAGGGTTTGTTAAAAACGTTAAGTCCCCGGTCCTTTTATGGGGCATTTTGTATAAGCAACTTTTAGTTTATGGCTAAGTTCATACTTAGTCTAAATTTTTTAATATTAAGAAGTTTGTTATTTGAACTTCTATTTTGTTTATTTTTGCCTTTACATTTAAGGACTTACTGAATAATTTGCATTTTTATTTTGTAAAATGCTTTCTTTATCCCATGAATGTTTTAAATAAATCATGAATTTTATAAAAGAGGGCCCTTTTATATTCGACATTTAATGAAGAAGACGTCTCAACTTCATAATGGTGTTAATATACGACAAAAGAAATAGGAATACACACATTTTTTTGAATAACTTCGACAAGTTTTTATTTGAACTTTATCAAGCTTTAAATAACATCTTACATGTATTTGAGTAACTTCTATAACTTTTTCGTAACCGTTTTTCTTACAACAGAATTCAAAAAAGGAAATAAAACACAAGGTTTTTATTTGTAACCTGTTTCAGTATTTTGAATAAAACACAAGATTTTTATTTGTAACCTGTTTCAGTATTTTGAATAATACACATGGTTTTTCTTACATTGCCTTTTAATCTAACTAAGATAAGGTTTTTCTTTGGCTTTGGCTTGTAACTTTGCTCTGTACTTGACTCTTTGCTCTGCACTTGACTCTTTCAATGAGTTGACTTTTTAGGCTTGAACTTTTGATTATTTCTCAATCTTCTTTGCCTTCTTTATACATTTGTCTATGTGTATATTATATTGTCCCCCAAGTGTTTGAGCTTTGAAGTATGAAATCTCAAGCACTTGGCTATTCCTATTATATGGCCCTTTTCCTGTAAAGAAATAAAATATACGGGACTCGGAGGTACGATTATAGATGAAGACTGTTTAACCCATTTCAATTTCTATCAGAATAATTGTAACCCTAGAGCGGGAATTTTAATCAATTCCACGTGCCTTGCAGGTCGTGACTCATCATTTAGTACGGGTTAGCTTTTTGTCTATCATCTAAAATCGTTAGTAAAATTTTAAGAATTCAAAAAACAAAATTTTAAAATGAGGATACCTGCCCGCGGGTATTCTTTAGAAATAGTATCTCTTTAGGTGAACAACATTTTAGTATGAGGGTAATATCTTGCCATCCATTATTTCCAGTTCGTATGCTCCTTCCCCCCAATACTATGAATCTTGTAAGGTCCTTCCCAAGTTGGACTTAATTTCCCCGCATTAGCTGCCTTCATGGATTGAAAAACTTTCTTGAGTACGAAGTCCCCAATCTTGAAGTATCTTAGTTGTTCCTTTTGATTGTAATATTTCTCCATGACTTATTTTTGTGCTTCCATTCTTATTAACGCGGCTTCCCTTCTTCCTTCAAGTAAGTCAAGGTTTATGCACATTTCTTCTTTATTAGATCGCTGATGCTTGCGTTTATCTCGTGCTTGGTTCCCCTATCTCAACCGAAATTAAGGCTTCAGCTCCGTACACCAATGAGAATGGTGTTTCACCTATGCTTGTTTTTGCTGTCATGCAATATGCCCATAAAACACCAGGTAGCAATTCTGGCCAATTGCCTTTAGATTCTTCTAATCGTTTCTTCAAATTGTTGACAATGATTTTATTTGTTGATTCAGCTTGTTCATTACCCACCAGATGGTAAGGCGTGGACGTAATCCTTTTGATCTGTCAGCTTTGAAAAAATTCTATGATTTGTGCGCCTATAAATGTGGGCCATTATCACACACGATTTTCTTTGGTACACCGAATCTACATATGATATTTCGCCAAATGAAATCTCTGACTTCCTTTCCCGTACCTGTTTAAATGCTCCTGCTTCTACCCATTTAGTAAAGTAGTCAGTGAGTACAAGTAGGAATTTTACCTGTCTTTTTGCTTGTGGTAGTGGACCTACGATATCCATTCCCCATTTCATAAATGGCCACAGTGCAATGACCGAATGTAACAGTTCTGAAGGTCTATGCATGTTGTTAGCATATCTTTGGCACTTATCACGTTTAGTCACGAAATTCTCTGCTTCTTCTTTTATTTTAGGCCAATAATAGCCTGCTCTAATCATGGTTCTTACCAGTGATCTTCCTCATGCGTGATTTCCACAATGCCTTTCGTGTATCTCTCTCATTACATATTCCGTTTGAGAAGGACCGAGGCATCTGTCTAAGGAGCCACCGAACATTTTTCGATAAAGATTTCCTTATTTTAAACAATATCGAACAGCCTTTTTCGAAGCGCGTGAGCTTTTTTCTTGTCTTTAGGGACGGTACCATACTGCAAAAAAATGATAATCTCGTTTGTCCAATCCCAGGTTAAGTTATTGAAATTTACCTCATTTTTGTTTGGATCAAGTACCGAATGAAAAAAATGAAATACAAAAGCATTTTCATTGCTAGCCACGTCTGCCGTAGATGCGAGATTGGCTAGGGCATCTGCTTCGACGTTGTCATCTCTTGGTATCTATGTGACTTTCCAGGTTTGAAATTATCGAATCAAATCTCGTACCTTTCCTAAGTATTGCTGTATTCATGTCTCCCTGGATGTATAAGTCCTCAGCATTTGGTTAACTACGAGCTGCGAATCGCTTTTGATTACAATTTGATTAATGCCAAGTTCTAGTGCCAGTTCCAAACCTGCAATCGCAGCTTCATACTCTGCCTCATTGTTAGTTATAGAATGCCATTTTATGGCTTGACGAATGGTTTCACCCCACCAGTAAGTGGCACCAGAACAATTCCTAAACCTACTCCCTTCACGTTAGATGAGCCATCGGTAAATAAGGTCTAAATTCCTGGATTAGACCCGTTGAACACCTGTAATTCTTTTTTTGCTTCTAATTGCATCCCGTGGCTAAAATCAGCCAAAAAATCTGCTAAGACCTGAGATTTTATCGCGGTTCTGGACTGGTAAGTAATGTCATATTCACTTAATTCTATAGCCCATTTGGCTAATCTTTCTGACAGCTCATGCTTGTGTAATATATTGCATTATGGATAAGCAGTTAGTACTACAATAGGGTGACATTGAAAATAAGGCCTTAGTTTTCTTGATGTCATGATTAGTGCAAGTGCAAGATTTTCTAATTGAGGATACCGCGTCTCCACATATAATAATGACTTGCTGACATAATAAATTGGAGATTGTTTACCTTAGTCTTCACGAACTAAGACAGCACTCACCGCTACTTCTGAGACAGCAAGATAGATGAACAATCTTTCTCCAGCCTTTGGTTTTGCGAGCAACGGCGGATTTGATAGATATGTCTTCAAATATTTGAGTGCCTATTGACACTCTTCAGTCCATTCGAAATGATATTGCTTTTTAAGAGCTAAAAAGAATTTAAAGCACTTTTCTGATGATTTGGAAATAAATCTCTATAAGGCCCCGTAAAATTTTGTGCTTAAAACCTAGTAGCTCATAGTGTCAAGGTCCGAATATTGTCTTAGGAATGTGTAGAGTTCGGACCGTCGGTGGTGATCTAATCTTTAAAAATCAAAAGAATAAACTTTTCCAGAAAATTATCAATTCTGCAGTCAAGAATGCGGTCGCAGATCAGCTATGCGGACAGCATTCCTACCGCAGAGTGAAGCAGAAAATTGGTCTAAGATGATGTCAAAAATACGGCCCATTCTGCGATCGCAGAATCCAAATGCGGACCGCATTCCTACTGCAGAGTGAAGCAGAAAATTGGTCTAAGATGATGTCAAAAATAGGGCCCATTCTACGATCGCAGAATCGAAATGCGGACCGCATTCCTACCACAGAGTGTAACAGAAGATTTGTCAAAAATTGAAGTTAAAATGCGGTCAATTCTGCGGCGGATTATGCGATCGCAGAACACAAATGCGGACCGCATTCTTGTCGCAGATCATGTCAGAACATTTGGGTTTTGAGGAGCAATTCTGCGGTCCATTATGCGGACTGCATGTCTACTCTGCGATCGCAGATGAGCCCGCAGATCTCACCCGGGCTTCTATTTTTCTAATTTTAAAACCCGACCCCCTTTCTAATATAACGCCCTAACCCCTCATTTTTACACATTCTCTGAACAAAATAAGAGAGAGGGAGGAGAGATTCTTGAGGGAAAAG
>MU691779.1:214933-255334 GCA_026770625.1 Nicotiana glauca
CTTTGTAAATAAAATGAACCAATGTTATAATATGTATCATGTATTCCCGTCTGTATTAATGAAAGGCCTAGGTCCCGTATTCATATTGGTTTAGGGTAGGAAGTGTTCGATAAGGCTTGCTCCGTCGGGTTCACTCGATTGAGCGCCGGTCGCGCCTTCCGAGGATGGGGCGTGACAATCTCCCCAAGGCTGCTATTCTTCCTGTCAACCTCTGCACATCTTTTTCACTTGTAAGCATGTTAGGGATTTCTTCAATGGCTTTAATATGTGTGGGATTCAATTCAATACCATGGTTAGAAACAAGAAAACCCAAAAAATTACCTGATTCAACACCTAATGCACATTTCTCAACATTTAGTTTGATACTGAATATTCGCAAGATCTGAAACGTATCTGACAAGTGCGATTTATGATCCC
Source organism: Nicotiana glauca (assembly GCA_026770625.1). Taxonomy (NCBI): domain Eukaryota; kingdom Viridiplantae; phylum Streptophyta; class Magnoliopsida; order Solanales; family Solanaceae; genus Nicotiana; species Nicotiana glauca. The sequence continues at coordinate 215,351 of MU691779.1, forward strand.
TTGAATGTTGAGTTTTAACGAGCATATCGTCTATATAGACCTCCATAGTTTTGCCCAAATGTTCTTGGAACATTTTGGTCACCAGTCTTTGATAGGTTGCACCAGCATCTTTGAGACCGAAAGGCATTACTTTATAACAGTAAGTCCCCGTGTCTGTTATAAATGATGTTTTTTCTTCATCTATAGGATCCATTTTGATTTGGTTATATCCTGAATACGCATCTAAAATTCTTAACAACTCATGTCCTGAAGTAGCATCAATTAGTTGATCTATATGTGGTAATGGAAAAGAATCTTTAGAACAAGCTTCATTAAGGTCTGTGTAATCTACACAAACTCACCATTTACCATTCTTTTTCGGTACCACAACAGTATTGGCTAACCAATTAGGATAATTTACCTCGCGGATAGATCCAATCTTTAATAATTTTTGGACCTCATCTTGAATCACCTGATTTTTGAAAGTTCCTTGCTTTCTCTTTTTTTTTTTTTGACGGGTGGATATGATGGGTCTTCATTTAACTTGTGAGTCATTACCTCCAGTGGTATTCTTGTCATATCAGAATGGGACCAAGCAAAACAATCCACGTTAGTTTTCAAAAATTCAATGAAATTACCTTTCATGTCTTGGCTTAGATTGGCTCCTACGTAGACTTTCCTTTCAGGCCATTGTATAAATAATTCTATAGCTTCCAATTCTTCAATCGTTGTTTTGATATTTTCATTTTCCTCTGGTTCTTGAATGGAATCGGGCCTTGAGTCCACATCTGTTCGCCCATGTTCAGTTGAGGTTTGTGTTGTGGTATCCTCAACTGGACTCTGTAACTGCTATTTTTCTTTATTTTTTATACTTGAATCTGCTACGGAGTTGATGCTCCTGGATGTCTGTTGATCCCCGCGGATTTGACATATTCCCCATGGTGATGGAAATTTAATAACTTGATGTAAGGTCGATGGAATGGCATTCATCTCGTGGATCCATGGTCTCCCGAGAATCATATTATAAACCATCTCCATCTCTACCACCTAAAACTTTGTATCCTTGACAACTCCTTCTGCGAATGTAGTAAGTATTACCTTCCCTTTCGTCAAGATGCTGGAATTGTCGAATCCAGACAAAGTATGTGCCATTGGTACTAATTTATCTTCAGCTTGCATCTCGTGTAGTACTCTTAGCATAATAATATTCACAGAACTACCTGGATCAATCAAAACTCGTTTCACATTAGTATCATGTACAAATAGAGATATTACCAGTGCATTGTTATGTGGAGTTAATACGCCATCTGCATCTGCATCATCAAATGTAATACTTTCTTCTTCTAAGATATGTCGCACCCGCTTCCCGTGGGTAATTGTGACTTTAGAAACTTTATTGGCTGTTGTGTACGTCACACCATTCATTTCCTTACCTCCGCTTATAACATTAACGGTTCTTTTGGGAGATGGCGGTTTAAGGGGCTCCTGCCTATTCTTCATGTATGCTTGTTTACCTTTCTCACTGAATAATTTGGTGAGGTATCCTTGCTTCAATAGATGATCAACTTCACCTTGTAGCAACCTACAATTTATCATTTTATGACCATGATCGTTGTGAAATTCGCACCAGGGATCAGGATTGCGCCTGCTTAGATTTGATCTTATTTCTTTTGGCCACCGCACCTCATCACTCATGCTTCTTAAAACAGCTACGAGCTCGGAAGAGCTTACATTAAAATTATAACCACCAAATCTTGCCTTTAGATTTCTATCATCATCTCGCGACTCTTGTGTGTTACGATCATTCCCAAACCTTGATGATGAGCCCGACTCTCTATTCCTTGATCTATGATCGTACCTTGAGTTGTCATGTTTTAATCGTGAATCTTTTCCTGCTGGGCCCATATATGGTTTGTATCTATTTTTTCGGACCTTTTTTGTTTCTTCCCGTCTCGAACTCACCTTTTCCTTTTTTTGAGATCGTGAGATAATATCTTCTTCTATCCTTAGCTTCGCGCTATAACTGTTGTAAATGTCATTCCATGTTGTTGCTGGGAATTCACGAAGACTTTCCTTGAGTCGCCTTGTGGCTTCTGAGCTTTTTTTTATTCAAATTACTAGTGAAGGCAATAGCTGCCCAATTATCTAGAACACGTGGTAATGTTATTCTTTCACGCTAGAACCTATCCACGAACTTTATAAGCAACTTTGAGTCCCCTTGTTTGATTTTGAAAATGTCCACCATTCTCTTTTTGACTTTTTGAGCTCCTAAATGTGGTTTGATAAATGAATCTGCAAGCTGAGCAAAAGAATTTATGGAACTTTCGGTAAAAGAGAATACCATGTTAATTCTTCCTTAGTGAGTGTTTCACCGAATTTTTGACCAACACTGATTCAATTTCTTATTTGGTCAAGTCGTTGCCTTTTACGCCAGTTGTGAATGCAGGCACGTGGTCTCGTGGATCAGTTGTTCCATCATATTTTGGAATATCGGACATTTTAAATTTCTTTAGAATTGGGAGAGGAGCAGCACTTGGCTTCCAAGGTTGTTGTGAATACTTCTCCATATCTATCCCTTTAATTACAGGTGGTACTCCAGGTATTTGCTCTATGCGGTTACTTTGCTCCTTTAGTTGTTTCTGCAATGTAAATACTAAATTTTATAAATCAGAATTGACTAAGTTACCCGGTTCTCCATCTCGTGACTCGCTGAGGATTCCACCACTGCCTGAATTAGCAAGCCTGGAACGAGGGTTTTCCAAAGTGTTGTTATTTGGAATTTGTGTTGGTGGTGCAATAGGTAATTGGATGGCAAAGGCCTCAACAGCTTTATTGACCTGTTGAGCTATTAGCTTTTGCAAAGCTTCATTGATAGCTTCATCGTTGTCAAATTGAGCATTTGCATTTGAGTGAGATACATCAGGAGTGCCTTCTCGAGACCGCCGAGGCGAGCTTTGTGGAGAAGGGATCAAGGTGCGATCATCTTGTGGGTCCCTGATTGCTACCAACTCAAAACTACTAAAAAGTAGCAAGAGAGGGTCACAACAGCTTTTACCCGATTTTGGGTCGGGATCGTTATCCACAGAGAGCTAGAATTGGAATCGAGCATCGATCTAGTTTTGGATTGCATATGTGTTCTTAATTGCTCTTCTATTCATTTTTGGGATTTTCTTTATAATTATACTTTTATCAAACTACAAATTGCAAATTAAGCTAAGAGTTAAATGCTACGAGTTGTTCAAATAGGTTTAAAATGCACCAGGGTAGTAACTACCGCCTAGGTGGTCAATTTACGGGCACTTGAATTTAGGGCACGTTTGACATATTTAGGGAGTATGATATAACCGTTGCACGACTTTACCCACTCTACACCTCTCGGTGGTTCGAGTGATTTTGCCCGAATGGGCTTTCTCAAGACCAATTGGGTATGCAAATTTGCACAAGCAACTTAGGGTTCAATTCGGGTATTACTCTCTCGAGGTTTAACCCTTTAATTGGAGCTATCAATCTCTTGAGTACGCCCCAATTCATTGTTGGACCAATTTCGGAGACTTAGGATCTCTTTCTCAAGAAGAGCTCAAGTCAACTAAACTCAAACTAGTGTTTGCAACCACTAATTAAGAAATTAACCATGAAATTGGCCCAAATAACAAACACCCACAGTCAATTTAGCTCCAAATTACAAGACCCATCAATTAGCCACACTAGGGTTGAGCCACAACCCTAGCTTATAGGTCTAGATACTCATATTCAAATAAGAAAAGCAAGAAATAGATGAAGATAAATACATATTAATTAATTACTAAGATAAAACTAAAGATTCAATGTTGCGAAGTAGATAAAATTGCCCAAAATGGCTACAAGAGTCGTTCCCACGAGTGCAGCTGCTTCTAAAAACTACCTGATACCCTAAAAAATGGAAAAAGAAGCTATTTATACTAGGCTGAAAAATCTGAACAAAAATATCTCTGCGGGGTTAGTGCGGACCGCACAAAATGGACCGTGGTCCACACTGGGGCTTTGGCCTTGAAAAACAGCTCTCTGAAGCTTGGCATCGCGGACCACAGAGAATGGACTGCGGCCGCGGAGGCTTCTAGTGCGGCCCGCGTAAAATGGATTGCGGACCGCGGAGGCTTGAAACTCTAAAAATGGCAACTCTCTGATTCTTGGCTCTACAGACCGCACTAAATCAACTGCGGCTGCATTGGACATGTTTTGCTGAGCTTGTCTTGTCTTTGGCACTTGTGCCAGTTTCACTTCTTTTGAGCTGCTCTTTGACATATTATCATTTTGACGATCAAACCTGCAATCAAGTACAACTTGTGAGCCTTTTTGGGACTATTTTGTATGAATTTCTAATCAAAGCATAAGCAAGAAGAGCGCAAAAATTCGTCAAAATCCCTAGTTATCAACTCCCCCAAACTTAAGCTTTTGCTTGTCCTCAAGCAAAAAAAAATAAGACCCACCCCTTAAGGGATCATCCAAGAAATTTTTAGCTATCCTAAAGTGACCTCAACTAGCCTCAATTGGGACTAACAATTGCCCTCAATACACATGAATCATTAACACATTCACCATGGATCAAGTACGACACAAGAGCGTCAAGAATTGACTCAACACATCAAAGAACTCTTTTCTATTACTTTGGTCATTGTGGAACCCAAACTCACACATCCTCAACTCTCCCTAAGCATTCCTCACCTTTAAGATAGTGGCACTTAGAACGAGGATAATGGGAATTCACTCATCTCTCTCAAGAAAAAGCCACAAGTCCGGCTCTAGGTACCATATGCTTGCCCCTTATGTGAGTATCCACTAATGTAAGCTTCATTTAACTCAAGATCATATAGGGCTTTTGTGGAGACATTGTGAAGGCTTTTGGTTCATGGTAGGACATGTTTTGGTCTAAGTAGGTTCCATCTTCCCTTAAGCACTTCTTTTGATTCATTTGGCATCCATTCACTTGACTCTTTGAGTCATTTCACTTTTTTCTAAGGGGTTAGAGAGACACATTGTCACTCTTTCTTATGCATTTCAAACCTTTTTTTTTCAACTTTCCACACCTTTCATCCTTTGCTTTTCTTTGAATCCCTTTTTATTCTTTTTTACATTGAACTTTCTCTTTGTCTTTTTGCTTTTCTTTTCTTTTTCATTGCCTTTCCTTTTCTTCATTTTTGTGCCTTTTTACCACTTTGTTGCAATCCTCGTCTCTCCCCCAAAACTTATACTTTTGCCATGTGCTAAAGGAAAGATCGGGTGCCAAGAGAGGGTATCTTTTTGAACAGGTACATGTTTGTATCATGGTTCTTGAAAAAAAAGGGTCTAAGGCTCAAAAGGGTTTACTAGGGAAGTGTTCAAGCTCTCATTTGTCATTTGGATGGACCAATAGGAAGCTGTGGATGTGGATGGACCGGGAGGGATATCCGTGGAAGTAGAGGTAGGCTCAGCAGGAGCCACTACCACAACTGGCTCTTCAGACTAGCCAGTTGTAGTAGTAGCGGTACCTTTAAAGTTCTTGCTCTTGGGGTTATCACCCCCCTGCATGCTGTACTAGGAGAAAGGGGCTTTCGTTTTGACTTTGACATCGAAGGGCCTCTTTTACACCTTCAAATATCGGAAGTACATAGTGAGAAAACTGGGGAACGGGTAGTTTCTGTCATGCTCAATTCTTGACATCACATTCCCCACATTAAGTGGGTACCCCACCATAATAGAAACCACCAAAACAGCCCGAGAAAGAGGAAGGGTGTTGTCATGTGTTGTAGGGTCCAACATACTACATACAAAGGTCTCCCAACCCCATGCCTCAAAGTTTAAACTCCTCATCAAAATTTTGAATCCAGCGGTCAACCAGTCAGGGGTGGTACCTGGGATTGCCAGGTATTGTGCCAACCATTGACGGACCTCCTCACCCATCTCCAACTTTGCCATGTACATGGTCTCATCCTAATCATTGAAGCCAAGGTATTCATTGATGTACTTCCCTTCAAACAACACTTTCAGATTCTGAACCTTGGTCACTTTGGAACCCTTTTTGATGTGGCTACATTGCAATAATATTCCTTGACCAGGTGTTCGTTGGCATCCACAGAGTCATCTAGAAAATGTTCCTAGCCCGCTCTTATTCTAAACTGCCTCAACACGTTGGGATTGTGAGGTAACAGGTCTTTGTCAATAAAACCTCGCTTCGGGATCAACTTTCTCACCGGCCACCACTCCCAAAATTTATGATATGCCTCCTTGCTGACAAATCTATCTTGCCAAGCCTCCGGCTGTCTGGTTCTAGCAATGCCCCCACATGAGGCTCACCTTCTCCTCCTACCTATTCTTCTTACCCAACTTCCTTCTCAGCACCTACTTCTTCCTCTCTAGATAATGAAGCTGTGGGAGAGGTGGAGTATTCCCCACTACCTGCTGTTGAGCCCTCAGACGACTCAGAAATAACATTTGTTGGTGTTTGGGCAGTGGGTGATGGTGGAGGATGGTCTCGTAGCCTAAACCTCTCCGGCCAGTCAAGGATGTGTGTTGATACTGAGTCTGAGGAAATCTCCGAGATGGCTCATACTCACTCCCCGGGGAATGTGAAGCAGCTCTGATCAGCTTTCTTGTCTTTTTAATGTTTTCCCGGACTTAGGGAGTGAGTTTTTTCATTTTCTGTTTCCCTCCCCGGGTAGATTCTCCTCTACCTAATTGTTTGCCTCGTTGTCTCACCATTGTCTACAGTCATAATTCAATCAGCTTGTTAGTGTTAGTGTAATCAGTTAAGAACAAAGTTGCAGAAGTAGGAAAGAAAAGTTGCAGACAGGTTGCAGAAGTTACCCAGTGCGGGCCGCACAAAATCAACTACAACAGCACTAAGGCCACCGCGGACCGCAAAAAATCAATCGCGATCCGCACAGAGGTGGGGTTCAGACTACCCACTCTCTGTATCTAGGCAGTGCTGATCACTTAAAATCAATCGCGGCCGCACTGGGTTAGTGTGGACCGCACAAAATGTAGTGCGGCCGCACTGGCTGAGGTTCAGCAATCAGAAGGTTATCAGTGTGGTCCGTACAAAATGGTAGTGCGGACCACACTGGGGCACCACGGACCGCACAGAAATGATCGCGGTCTGCACTGAGTGCCCAGTTGTGGCACTAACTTAGGGTTCCATAATTTTTGATTTTACGTCTAATTGACCACCTAAGTAGTGTCCCTAGATCATTACAATTCATTAAACCAACTAAATATGTAGAAATCAAAAGCCTAACTCACCTAACCTAAACAATGAGGAAATATATGGGAGGAAGAAAAAGAAGGACAAGAAAAACAAAAGAACTAAAGAAAAATAACAAAATGAATGTAATTAAAATGAATCTACATTACCAGTTATGAGATGAGTGTGTTGAAATAAGTCCAAGCAATCAGTTATGAGCAATTACAATGATGAACATTGCTTTTTAGATGTTCGAGAATGAAGAGATTGAAAAGGGTAAAAGGAGGCCCTCAAGGACTATTTATAGAAAAGCCCTGGAGGCCATTCTCACCTACCAGTGCAAACGGCACAAAATGGACCGCGGTCCGCACTGCACTATCTTGTTCAAGCTTGAGAAGGCAACACTCTGCGGACCGTAAAAAAATGGACTGCAGCCGCAGAGGTCCACCGCGGACCGCATAAAATGGACTGCAGCCGCAGAGGTCCACCGCGAACCGCATAAAATATAGTGCGGCCATGGTGGCAAACTTTAGAGAGATCACACTTCCCTCTTTACCAGTGCGGTCCATACGAAATGGTAGTGCGGACGCACTGGCAACTTCAGAGACTTGTGCATTTTTTCACTATGTTCTGCACTGCTTCAACTCAATCCTGTAGCATCTCACAACCAATTAGCCCAAAAATCAATCCTACACTACAATGAAAATCAAAGATAAACAAGAATAAAAACACATGGGTTGCCTCCCAAGAAGCGCCTGATTTAACGTTGCGGCACGACGCATATTACCATCCAATCATTTGAAATGCACAAGAGCCACCACATGGCTATCATCAAACTTCCCTAAATAGTGCTTGACCCAATGCCATCTAAAAACTTCCCCACTTTTGCTCTTTAAATCAATTTTTGATCTTTCCCTTGCCGTGTAGGTAAAGCTAGAAGAGCCTCATTGGCCCGACAGTTGACAAGCAAACCTTCCATTCTTATGTTTACACCAAACGGGGTCACACCCTACTTCAAAAGGTCCATTCCACTTTGACTTCAGCTTTCCCGAAAACAATCGTAGTCGAGAGTTGAATAAGAGCACCAAATCACGCACTCTAAACTTCTTTCCACGAGCATATTTGTCATAAAGGTACTTCATCTTGTCCTTGTACAAGGAGAACTGGAGTATGCATGGAACCGGAGTTCATCCAGTTCATTTAGTTGCTCAACCTGTAGATTTGCAGCTACATGCCACTCAAGATTCAACTTCTTCAAGGCACACATACTTATGCTCCAACTCCACTTGTAAATGACATGCTTTCCCAAACACCAACCGGTACGGCGACATACCAATTGGGGTCTTGTAAGCGGTCCGGTAAGCCCATAGAGCATCATCTAACTTTTTAGACCAATCGGTCCTATTGGCATTGACAGTTTTGGACAAAATGCTCTTGATATCCCTGTTGGACACTTCAACCTGGCCACTTGCTTGAGGATGATAAGGTGTAGACACTTTGTGGTTGACACTATACTTGGAAAGCAAGGCGTCAAAAGCTCTATTACAAAAGTGCGATCCTCCATCACTAATAATTGCCCGAGGCGTACCAAAACTTGTGAAAATGCTCTTCTTTAGAAATGCCACCACACTCCTAGATTTATTGTTGGGCAAGGCCACGGCCTCAACCCATTTTGAGACATAATCAACCGCTACAAGAATGTAAGTGTTTCCACACGAGCTTACAAAAGGGCCTATAAAATTGATACCTCATACATCAAAGATATCAACTTCGAGAATGGTGTTTAAAGGAATCTCATCTTTCTTGGAAATCCTGCCCGCTCGTTGACATTGATCACACCTTTTTACTAGATCACTTGCATCTTTGAACAATGTTGGCCAATAAAAACCACAACTTAGAACTTTTGAAGTCGTCCTAGCCCCTCCAAGATAGCCACCATAGGGGGAGGAATGACAAGTCTCTAGGATGCTAAATTGCTCCTCCTCAGGTACACACCTCCGGATCACTCCGTCGGTGCAAATCTTGAACAACTATGGATCGTACCAATAGAAGTCCAGACTATCTCGTTTGAGCTTCTTCCTTTGGTTAGAAGAGGGCTCACACGGGATTATGCCAGCACAAGGTAATTAGCCACATCCGCAAACCACGGCATATCACTCATTGACACGAAAAGTAGTTGCTTATAGGGAAATGCATCATTGATCTTTAGGCCATCACATGGCCTACCTTCCTCCTCCAAGCGGGACAAGTGGTCCGCCACTTAGTTTTCACTACCCTTCCGGTCCGCAATCTCCAAATCAAACTCATGAAGTAGTAACACCCACCGCATCAACCTTGCCTTAGAGTCTTTCTTTGTTATCAAATACCTAATGGCGGCATGATCGGCGTGCACTATGACCTTGGTCTCCATAAGATACAGCCGAAACTTTTCCATTGCATACACTATGGCCAACAACTCTTTCTTGGTAACCGTGTATTTCCTTTGAGCCTCATTCATGGTCTTGCTTGTGTAGTACACCGGATGAAATATTTTGTTAACCTTTTGACACAAAAAAGCTCCCACCGCAACGTCATGTGCATCGTACATGAGCTCGAAAGGCAAACTCCAATTTGGTGCGGTAATGATAGGGGTAGTGGTCAACTTAAGCTTGAGAAGCTCAAATGTTTGCATACATCCCTCATCAAACACAAACTTGGCATCTTTTTCTAGTAGTTTGCACAAGGGGTTAACCACCTTCGAAAAAGCTTTTATAAACCTCCGGTAAAACCCCGCGTGCCCGAGAAAACTCCTCACCCCCTTGACAGAAGTGGGGGGGGGGAGGAAGCCTTAAAATGAGCTTTATCTTGGCTTTTTCAACTTTAATCCCATGCTTTGAAATTTTATGACCCAACACTATGCCCTCCTCAACCATAAAGTGGCATTTTTCCCAATTGAGTACGAGATTTGTGTCTTCACAACGGGCCAAAACTCTATCCAGATTTCCCAAAAACTCTTCAAATGAATCACCAACCACGCTAAAATCATCCATAAAGACCTCCAAAATATATTCCACCATATCGGTGAAAATAGCCATTACGCATCATTGGAAAGTCGTCAGGGCATTGCACAACCCGAATGAAATCCGAAAGAAAGAAAATGTGCCATATGGACAAGTAAATGTGGTCTTCTCTTGGTCCTCCGGAGCGATTAAGATTTGATTATATCCCGAATATCCATCCAAAAGCAATAAAAGTCACACCCCGCAAGGCTATCAAGAACTTGGTCCAGGAAAGGCAATGGGAAGTGATCCTCGCGGGTCACCTTGTTCAGCTTGCGGTAGTCCATGCACACCCTCCATCCGGTCACTGTCCGGGTTGTAATAAGTTCATTATTAGCATTTTTCACCACGATCATACCACCCTTCTTTGGCACATATTGCACCGGAGAAGTCTATGAGCTGTCAGAGATAGGATACACCACGCCGGCATCTAACCACTTGATCATCTCTTTTTTCACAACATCTTGCATTGCCTCATTGAGCCTTCTTTGATGTTCTAAGGAGGTTTTTGCATCATTATCCAGAATAATTTTGTGCATACAGAATGCGGGGCTTATTCCACGAATATTAGTTTTGAGTACCGCCAATGTGGCGTCAACCTGCATGTTAGTAAGACTAGAGGAAAAAATAATTGGTAAAGTTGAATTAGAGCCCAAGAATTGATACCTGAGTTGTAGAGGTAATGGCTTCAACTCCAACACCGGGGGTTCCTCAATTGAAGGCTTTGTTGGAGGCGTCTTTCTATTTTTAAGATCCAAAGAAAGTTTCCTAGGCTCATAACAATAAGAGCCCATTCCATGTAAAGCATTCACGCACTCCACTCGGCCTGCATCATCATTGACATCTAAATTCAAAAATACGGCCTCCAACGGGTCCTCAACATTGATTATTGCACTGGTGTCATCAATTATCACAGCCGTGACTAAATCCACAAATGAGCACACTTCGGTAAAATTCGCTGCTTTATTGACTTGCACACATGAAAGAATACCTTTTCATCACCCACCCAGAAAGTGAGTTCCCCTACTTCCACATCTACTAGAGCCTTCCCTGTAGCAAAGAAAGGTCTCCTCAATATGATCGGGACTTCGTAGTCCACCTCGCAATCCAATATCACAAAATCCGCTGGCAATATAAATTTGTCCACCCGGATAAGCACATCATCAATAATACCCAAAGGTCGCTTCATTGATCTATCCGCCATTTGCAATCTCATGGAAGTTGGCCGTGGTGGCCCAATACCCAAAGTCTTGAAAATTGAGTAGGGCATCAAGTTGATACTTGCCCCTAGATCACATAAAGCCTTAGCAAAGTCCATACTACCAATGGTGCAAGGAATGGTGAAAGCACCGGGATCCTCCAACTTTGGAGCCATTGAATGCACTATAGCACTAACTTGGTGAGTCATCTTTATAGTTTCACATTCCATAGAACGCTTCTTTGTGACCAAGTCTTTCATGAACTTTGCATAGCCCGACATTTGTTCAAGAGCCTCCACCAAAGGCACATTAATGGACAAGCTTTTCATCATATCAATGAACTTTTTGAACAGATTATCATTTCTCTATTTTGCGAGCCTTTAAGGATAAGGTGGAGGTGGCCTTGGCAAAGGAGCCTTGGCTTTTGGCACAACCGGCTCCGACGTGTCAATCACGTGTTCCCTAGACAGGTTCACGGCATCTTGAGTTTCCACCTCGACCTCATTAATGGCAATACTCACTTCATTATTTACTTTGTCATCAACCACATGTTCAACCACCACTAGGGCTTCCTCTTCTTGCAATTCAACATCATCATCCACAACTTGCTTTTTCTTAGAGGCATTCACATCATCGCCTCTCCCACTTTTTGTCGTAACCGCCATGACATGATTGTTCCCACCCTTAGGGTTCACTACCGTATCACTTGGTAGAGCATCATTTGGACAAGTATTCAAGGACTGAGAGATTTGACCTAGTTGCACCTCCAAATTCCTAATTGAAGTATTGTGAGAAGCCAATTGCACATCAGAATCTGCATTCTTTTTCATCATTTGTTCGAACATCATTTCAATTACCCATTTAATTGTTGGATGAACTAGGTCCCTGGGATGGAAAAAGGAGGTAGATTATTCGGTTGTTGGTAAATTGGGGGCCTTTGAAAGCCTTGCCCCTGATTTTCTTGGTTATTGTTCCACCCGCCTTGGTTGTTGTTGTTTCCACCCCAATTGTTGTTGTTGCCCCAGTTTCCTTGATTGTTGTAGTTGTTATTTTGATTTCCCAAATTGTTGTTCCCTTGATGTTGATTGTTCCAATTATTGTTGCCTTGTTGTTGATTATCCCAATTGCCCTGGGATCGCCATTGTTATTGTTGGTTGGAAGAATTACCTCTTTGGCCTTGGTAATTATTCACATATTGCACCTCTTCATTTTGCTCATCATAGCCATCATCTTGAAACCCATTACCATCATTGTAAAAATGATTTGAATTCTCTTGGTTTTGTTGACCTCTTCGCCTTCTTTGGTTCACTAGCATGTTAACACCCTCCATAGCATTTACTTGGCGAGGATTTTGGACTTGTTGCAACTGAGACTTTTCCAATTGGTTCATTATTGTTGTAAGTTCTGCTATAGCCTGTCCATGGTCATATAGTTCTTTATGCAAATGAGTAACCGTGGGGTCACCCTGAGGTACATTGTCTCTACTTTGCCAAGCGGAGGATGTGTCAGCCATTTCATCAAGAATCTCACAAGCTTCATCATTAGGCGGCTTCATGAAATTACCCCCATCCAATTAGTTCGCTATGCATTGATTTGTTGTATTGATGCCCCGATAGAAGGTTTGTTGTATCATCACCTCTGTCATATCATTGTTGGGGCATTCCTTCACCATAGTTCTATATCGCTCCCAAATCTCGTGTAATGGTTTGGTAGGCTCCTGCTTGAAGGCTAAAATCTCATCCCGCACTGCTGCCATATGCCCTGGTGAGAAGCATTTGGCAATGAACTTATCCACCAACTCATCCCAAGTTGTGATGGAATGGTTTGGAAGTCGCTCAAGCCAGTCCAATGCTTTCCCCCTAAGTGAGAAAGGGAAAAGCCGCAATCTAAGTGCATCCTCGGACACATTGGTTTGCTTGCTCCCCCAACAGGTATCCACAAACCCCTTAAGTTGTTTGTAAGTATTTTGAGTAGGAGCACCCGTGACATACCCACGCTGCTCCAACAATGTCAGCATCACGTTGGTTATTTGAAAATTGCCCGCCCGAATCGGGGGCGGAACAATAGCACTCGCATAGCCTTAGTTGGGGAGAACTCTTGGAGCCACCCTTGGAGGTGGCGGAGGAGGGTCTGGAATATTGTCATTTGCATTGGCTTGTCAGCCTCTACGTTGTCCTTGAGGTACAAGAGGCACCTCTTCATCTCCAATGTCATCTACCTCCTCCCCCGCATTCACATTTCCAAGAGGGTCATTAGCATTTAAAGCCATTTTGGTACCTGAAGTATTAACACAAACACAGTAGTAACAAGAAGGAAAGAAGAACAAAACACAAATCTAGCTAAATAGATAGCCAAAATCGTTAGCTCCCAGGCAACAACGCCAAAAAGTGATCAATTTCAACTCCGCACTACTAATAAGTGGTAAGAGAGGGTCGCAATAGCTTTTACCTGATTTTTGGTCGGGATCGATATCCACATAGAGCTAGAATTGGAATCGAGTATCTACTAGTTTAGGATTGCGATGTGTTCTTAATTGCTCTTCTATTCATTTTTGGAATTTTTTTTATAATTCTACTTTTATCAAACTATGAATTTCAAATTAAGCTAAGAGTTAAAATACTACGAGTTGTTCAAATATGTTAAACGACACTAGGGTAGTAACTACCGCCTAGGTGGTCAATTGACGGACCCTTGAATCTAAGGCACGTTTGACATATTTATGGAGTATGATATAACCGTTGCACGACTTTACCCACTCTACACCTCTCAGAGGTTCGAGTGATTTTGCCCGAATTGGCTTTTTCAAGACCAATTGGATATGCAAATTTGCACAAGCGACTTTGGGTTCAATTCGGGTATTACTCTCTCGAGGTTTAACCCTTTAATTGGGGCTATCAATCTCTTGAGTACGCCCAAATTCATTGTTGGACCAACTTCGGAGACTTAGGCTCTCTTTCTCAAGAAGAGTTCAAGTCAACTAAACTCAAACTAATGTTTGCAACCACTAATTCAGAAATTAACCATGAAATTGGCCCAAATAACAAACACTCATTGTCAATTTAGCCCGAAATTACAAGACCCATCAATTACCCACACTAGAGTTGAGCCACAACCCTAGCTTATGGGTCTAGGTACTCATATTCAAAGAAGAAAAGCAAGAAATAGATGAAAATAAACACATATTAATTAATTACTAAGATAAAACTAAAGATTCAATGTTGCAAAGTAGATAAAATTGCCCAAAATGGCTACAAGAGTAATTTCCACGAGTGCAGCTGCTTCTAAAAACTATCTGATACCCTAAAAAATGAAAAAAGAAGCTATTTATACTAGGCTACAAAATCTGGACAAAAATGCCCCTGCGGGGTTAGGGCGGATCGCACAAAATGGACCGCGGTCCGCACTGGAGCTTTGGCCTTGAAAAATAGCTCTCTGAATCTTCACATCGCAGACCGCAGAGAATGGACTGCGACCGTGAAGGTTTCTAATGCGGTCCACGTAAAATGGATTGCGGACCGCGGAGGCTTGAAACTCTGAAAATGGCAACTCTCTGATTCTTGGCTCTGCGGACCACACTAAATCGACTGCGGCTTCATTGCCTGCAGTGCGGACCACACAAAACCTAGTGTGGCCACACTGCTTCTTATCCTAGAAATTAGCATCTCTGAATCTCCTAGTGCGGACCGCACAAAATGGTGTGCGACCGCATTGGGCCTGTTTTGCTGAGCTTATCTTGTCTTTGGCACTTGTGCAAGTTTCACTCCTTTTGAGCTGCTCTTTGACATATTGTCACTTTGACGACCAAACCTGCAATCAAGTATAACTTGTGAGCCTTTTTGGGACTATTTTGTATGAATTTCTAATCAAAGCATAAGCAAGAAGGAGCGTAAAAATGCGTCAAAATCCCTAGCTATCAGTCCCCATGGAGTTGATGGTTTCCTTGGGTGTTATCGTTAACATATGACATGGTTGTTGATGTAACAAAAAAGGTTTAAGAAAGAATAGATTATCAGATTTCCGGCAACGGAACCAATTTGTTTAACCAAAAAGTGGAATTTTCGGTCAAACCAAAAATTGGAATATACTGATTTATTTCGCTTTCAACTGTATTTTAGAAGAACTTGGGTTACTGATAATCAAAGAAATAAATAATAGAAATTGATTTTGCTACTAATAAGATTAGCAGATGAAAGCGAAATAAATTAGTATATTCCAATAGTGTGTTGTGTTCTTACAAATGACCAGTCTCCTCCTTTTTATAGCTATCTCTAAGATATACGTTTCGCCTTTATCATAATAAGGTCATTATAGACAATTAAAGGCATTAAATGCTACGTTACATAATCATTGTAATTTAATATAGATTCTCTAACATTTTCGGTATTTAATGCTTATTAAATAGCGTATATGTACTCTTCTGTGCTGTCAGATTCATTCTCTTTAATTTTTGAATTTAAATAGGTACGAGCGTTGAACCTTTTGAATATTTGCCCGTGCCGCTGCTTGTGCCTCTGTTTGTATCTATTGCAACTCGTGCCTCTTTGCTAATCATCATTCTTTGACCAGCCTTTGTGTTATGATATGTCATCTTTCAATCACTTCAATATAATATAAACTCAATTTTTTCCAATACAATAAGCACATAATACAAACCATCAAAATTTAGAGTCTCTCCCATAATAGGGTTGATTTCAATTACAGCTCACGTCCTTCTCCCTTACCTTTTCCGCTTTAATCTATGCTTTCGCGACATTTCTTTTTTCTGATTGAAAAATTAGTTTTAAAATAAATTTAAAAAAAAACAAATGAATCCAAATCATTAAGTTTGTTGACTTATGCGCAGCGTTATCTCTGACTTATTTTTTTTCCAATTAGAGGGGAGGTTTAATACCTGCTATTCCTATCTATAATCAAAATTTATAAGTTGACAATTTCTGGTAACACCATTTGGTGCGTGAAAGAGAAAGCTTTGAACTAGTCACTACCTTCAATATCTGTCCCCTATTTCCATTAAATTATCGTCAATTTTGTCCTATTTAATTAAAGTTTAATTATTGAAGCTACAAGTTGAGATGACTACTAGTATTATAACCACTTAAAATCTCAATTGATATATCTAGAATTGGTTATAAAGAAAAAATAACGATATAGAGACCGATAGATTAAGACGTT
Organism: Nicotiana glauca; assembly: GCA_026770625.1. NCBI lineage: Eukaryota > Viridiplantae > Streptophyta > Magnoliopsida > Solanales > Solanaceae > Nicotiana > Nicotiana glauca. Next base: position 231,934 of record MU691779.1, read on the forward strand.
GAGGTTTACGTTTTATTAAAAAAAAAATTAATACATAAACTTGATGATCTTAAAAAGAATGCAAGTGGAAGGAATATTATCGTTTATAACTTGAGATTATCCATTTATCAATATATTTATTTGATCTATGCTAATTATGCTTCCGTACTAGTCGAGAATGTCTTATTGTTTATTTTTCAAATTACATGAAGAGGCTTAAAGCTGAAACATATATGAGCACATGGTACAAGTTTTTATTGCAAAACGTTGAATGATAAGTTGGTAAACCTATATATTTACGGTAGATGTACTTAACAATTAAATACATACATATACACGTCAGAAAATCGTTAAAATACTGGCGGCTCCTAAATGCAAGATTTGTTTTTTATTAGATATCTCATGTCTGGGCGGAGCTAGAGTATTATATACAGGCTTGGATAATCTATTAGTTTATGCATTGTATAATTAATTACAAATTCAGTAACTAATTTAATCACTAATTTAATTTTTTAATAAAATTAGTCACAGGTTACTCTGCATATACTACAATTATGACAAGTTCAAAATCCAAAATTTCATATTCTGGCTACACCTATATATTTACGACTTTACCATTTAAAGCATGCATTGCTGATTAAATTCAATACATATACAGAGCCAACGCAGCGAAAATTAAACAAGGAACGTACTTTTAGCCATAGTTGTTCAAGTGTTGTAGAATTGCTTTGTAAAAACTTTGACAGAAAACCTAGGAGTCTTCTAGACTGTACCTATCGTTGGATGCCAGACTGATGGAGTTACGGGCGTATTTATAGGTAGGCTAGGAACTCTTAGACAAATACTTTAGCCCTAGGCACTTCTCCATAAATTATAATTATCCTAGGGACTCCGAATATATGGTAATTTCTTTCCATCAAAGAAACTACCATATATGCATAACTACAGAATATTATCTGGTATATTATTTCCTTTGGGAGATAAGGTAAATAATTTATTACCTTATATGTGGGTCACACTAGAAGTCTCTAGAAGAGACGGTAATTTCTAACATTCTCCCACTTGGTCCACATATTAAAATCAGATAATCCTTTATGAGAGATAAACATATGGTCATAAACTTTATCACTCAACAAAAAGTTATGCAACAATCACTTTAACTAGAATATATTATTACACGAATCATGACGGTCATGTTTTTAAACAAACACTTCCTTCCATGTATTACAATGCACAATATATTCTAACAAAGTGTCTATCAACTTTATGATTGAACTTAGAATATGTCATTCAGAGTCCAACTTTATCGAGCCAATGATCACAAATAATACATGAAAATTCAAAAGTGTGCAATGTCATGCATATCAAAATAGTCATAATGTCTAGACAAACTGCTTGAGAGCAAAGCAAGACTAAGTTTAGCTACTAAGCCCCATATGAGTTACATGATCCTTGAAAATATTAGCCGGCAGACCTTTAGTCATAGGATCAGCAATCATCAAAGTAGTACTAACATGCTCAAAATTCACATCTTGCTTCTTCACATAGTCTCTAACCATCAAGTACTTTATGTCGATGTGCTTGCTTCAGCTGCCACGTTTATTATTCTTAGAAAAGAAAATTGCAGCCGAATTGTCACAAAAAATTCTCAATGGCCTTGAAATGGAATCGACAATCCTAAGGCCGAAAATAAAGTTTTTCAACCATAACGTCTGTGATGTAGCTTCATAACATCCTATAAATTCAGCTTCTATTGTGGATGTTGCAACAATGGTCTACTTGACACTCCTCCAAGATACATCACCTCCAGCAAGAAGGTAAATGTATCCTGAAGTAGATTTACCAGTGTCTTTGCATCCACCCAGATCAGATTCTGAATATCCAATCACCTCCAATGAGTCAGAGTATTTGTATGTGAGCTTAAAATCCTTGGTTCCTTGCAAATATCTCAAAACCCTTTTACCAGCTTTCCAATGGTCAAGACCAGGGTTACTTTGATATCTGCCAAACATTCCTACCGCAAAAGCAATATCAGGTCTAGTACAAACCTGTGCATACATAAGGCTCCCAACAAGCAAAGCATAGGGAATGTCTTTCATTTGCTCCTTTCCCAGTGCATTTTGTGGACATTGATTCAATGAGAATTTATCACCTTTAATTATGGGTGCTGCTATAGGTGAACAATTCTTCATCCCGAATCTTTCCAGAATTCTTTCAATGTAGGACTTTTGAGACAGTCTAAGTAATCTTTGGGATCTGTCTCTATGAATCTCTATGCCAATGACATAAGAGGATTCACCCATATCCTTCATCTCAAAATTTTGGATAAGGAACTATTTAGTCTCGTGCAACAATCCCAAATCACTACTTGCAAGTAAAATATCATCCACATATAGGACTAGAAAAATATATTTGCTCCCACTTATCTTAAGGTATATAGACTGATCAATGATGTTCTCCGTAAATCCAAATGAAGAAACAACATTATAAAATTTAATATACCATTGGTAGGAAGCCTGTTTTAGCCCATAAATGAATTTATTCAACTTGCAAACAAGGTGACTTTTATCCTTATCATAAAATCCTTCAGGCTGACGCATGCATACCTCCTCTTAAAGATCTTCATTTAGGAAAGCTGTTTTCACATCCATTTGATGTAACTCTAAATCAAAATGAGCTACTAATGCCATGATTATTCTCAATGAATCCTTCTTTGATACTGGGAAGAAGGTTTCATGATAATCAATGCCTTTCCTTTGAGTAAAACCCCTGGCTACAAGTCTGGCTTTATATCATTTGATATTACCAGATGAGTCTCTTTTAGTTTTAAAGGCCCACTTGGAACCTATTGTAGAGGATCCCTTTGGTAATTCGACGAGATCCCAAACTTTATTTTTATCCATAGATTCTAAATCTTCTTTCATGGCATCATACCAAAGTGTGGAGTTTTCTCCACTCATGGCTTGTGAAAACGAGCATGGATCATCTTTTCGTCCAATATCATAATCAGACTCTTGTAGATATACAATATAGTCGCTAGAAATTGCTGATTTTTGAATTCTTGAGGATTTTTTCACTCCCACTGGTTCAGACACTTCTTCAGTGGGTCCAGGTAAAGTGGGTTGATCTTCACGTGGCTCCTCAACTGGTGGTGGCTCTTGAACTTGTTGTTGTTCAGATAATTCATGAGAATTTTTCTGAGCAACATTCAAGTTCCTAATATATAAAGGTACCACAGGTGGTTCCCTCATTTCTTCCAACTCCACCCTTTAAGTCAAACCACTCCCACTCTCTTCATGATCCTCAAGAAATTTAGCTTTCTAGCTTCAACAATTTTAGGAGAATGAGAAGGACAATAAAATCTAAATCCCTTAGAGTTAACTACATATCCTATAAAATAACCGCTTATTATTCTTTCATCCAACTTCTTTAGTTGTGGGTTATAAACCGTCACTTCAGTTGGACATCCCCTAATGTGTAAATGATTTAAACTAGGATTTCATCATTTACATAACTCAAAAGGTGTCTTGGGGACAACCTTGGATGGAACTTTATTTAAAATATACACAGCGGTTTTTAAGGCTTCCATAAGGATAAAGGCAAACTCGATCTGCTAATCATGCTTCTTACCATGTCCATTAATGTTCGATTTCTTCTTTTTGTCACACCATTTTGTTGTGGTGTTCCTGGAATGGTGTATTGAGAAATTATACCTTCACTTTCAAGGAACTCAACAAATAGACCCTTAACTTGTCCCTTATCTGTATACCTACCATAATATTCTTCTCCCCTATCAGATCTTACAATTTTGATCTGAGCACCACTTTGTTTCTCTACTTCTGTTTTATAAACTTTAAAAGCATCTAGTGCTTCTGATTTATTAAACAGAAAATAGATATACATATATCTTGAATAGTCATCAAGAAACGAGATAAAATATCTCTCACAATTCAAGCAAGGGATGGGAAAAGGTTCACATATGTCTGTATGTATGATCTCAAGTAATTAAAAACTCCTTTTGGCACCTTTAGTTGATTTGTTGGTCTGCTTACCCTTTATGCAGTTCACACAAGTCTCAAAGTCAGAAAAATCAAGAGCTTTTAGAACTCCATCATTAACCAACCTTTTGACTCTATCAATAGAGATGTGTCCCAATCTCTTGTGCCAAAGACTTGATGAGTTCTCATTGATAATGCATCGCTTAGTTCCAATTTCTTTATCATGCAAGGTTAAAACATTGCATTCAAATATGGGGTCTAGCTCAAGTTTATATAAATTTCCATTCAAATTTCCAAAGCCAATAACTTTATTATCTTTCAACAGTTTCACAGAAGGATAATGAAAATTCAAATCATATCCACTCATCGATAGTCTTGAAAGAGAAATTAAATTTCTAGAGTATTCTTGAACATAAAAAGTATTTTCTAAATCTAAGAAAAAAACCATATTTCAAAATGAGCCTATAAGTCCCCACGCCTTCCACACATGAACCCGTCCTATTGCCAGAATAGACGTATTGTTCACTTCTTATCGGCTTCCTCTGAGTTAGAAAGCCCTGCATGACTTTGGCAATGTAAATTGTAGCACCAAAATCAATCCACCATGTATTATCAGAAACTTCAGTAAAATTAGATTAATAACATACAAAGGTAAAATTACCTTTCTTCTCAAGCCATTTCTTGTATTTCAGGCAATCCTTCTTCCATTGTCCATTCTTCTTACAGAAACGACAAGCATCTTTGTCAAATGTGCTTTTCTTCTTTATGGGAATACTTTTGCCCTTCTTTGCATTTCTCTTACCATGAGTCACCATATTAACACTTTTAGGTGTCTCATGTTTCACCTCTCTTCTTCTTGAACACATATGGTCAAAAGTTCATTGATTGACCATTTATCTTTATGTATGTTGTAAGAAATCTTGAACGGACCATATTCCGCAGGAAGTGAGTTGAGAATGAAATGCACAAGAAATGGCTCAGACATATCAACCTCAAGGGACTTGAGTTTAGCAGAAATGTCTCTCATCTCCATAATGTGCTCATGCACTGTACGACTTTTGTCGAAAGTCATACTTGAGAGCCTCTTCATAAGGGTGCTGGCCAATGCCTTGTCAGAGCTTACAAATTGTTCATCAATTGCCTTCATGTAAGTTTTGACCTTATCGCTATTAGGGATAGAACCCCTTATGCTTTGGCTTATGTGAGCTTTTATGAGCATTAAACTTAAGCGATTAGATCGCTCCCACCGCTCATAATTAGCCTTAGCAGCTGGCGTACTTGATTCCGTAGGAATAGGTGGTTCATCCACACGGAGTGCCAGGTCTAGATCCGAGCACCCTAAAGTGAGAAGGACTTTCTCCTTCCATTCACTATAATTTTCAACAAAAAGAATTGGAATTCGAGCATTCTCATTAAAAATGATAGTAGGAAAAGCTGTAAATACTGCAAAACAAGGATAAACATACATAAGCTATGAAGTACAATCCATCAAAGGTGAATCGTATAAAATACCGATTCATAGTAAATTCTACACCTTCCTGTGGGCAGAGGTTGCAACCCATACATAGAATTTACTAACTTCATTAGACTAGTAAACCAGGATACACAAAATTAATCCGTACCTGTGGGCATAAGATTATTTTCAAATTATAAATTTACTATCTCATTCCAATTAATCTCACCAAAATGGTTACCTCCTTGTAGGGCCGGGTTACCAATTTAATGAGATAACTGAACTATATATATGTCATTACAATTTTAATAACTAAACTTTATGTGATTAAACAACTTAATTTCTTTTATATCAACTACTCAAGATGCCGTGGCTACTCCTAAGTACATCACATAAAAGAAAACTCAAAATAACATCTAAGTAATTAACTTTAATAATCAACTTCACCGAATGTTGATTAGAATCAAAATAGGTATAAGACGATAAGCATAGCGTTTCAAATAAATTTCAAACAAAGACTTGTAAATAATTAAATAAATCATAACCGACGTGTTGAGATCACAACTGTAGATCTTATTCATTAGGCAACATGTATAAAAAAAGTCAGAGGAGTCAATGGCATGTGCATCTTTATCTTAAAAAAGAAACTTTATTGAATCGCCCTTCTTTAACACAGATATACTAAATACCAAATCCTTGTCAAAATCAAAATGGGAAATCTTAAATCAAGAGCCAAACTTCACAAAGGCTACCGTAGCTTAATATAAATATAAATGACGGCTCGTTGCATTATGAATCATACTAATAGCAAGCACTGTGACTGGAGATATCAAGTTTAACTATTCTGTTATACCAAGACAGATCTGAGTCGCCAATAATTATCAAACATGAGACCTTCAATTAGTTATGAATAAACTTTAAAACCCCATATCTTGGTAAGTGTTTGGCTCAAAAGTTATCAATATACTTTGTAAGCTTAAAAACAATCAAAATATAAATGAGGGTAAATCGTAATCAAATATAATAAAACCTAGAGACAGAAAAGATGAAATTATTGTAGTAGATCTGATAGTATGAACTTGAGAATAAGTGTTCGTTAGATGTAGAGATAGAGAGAGAATAGGAGAAAATCAGAAAGCTGTATTATTCGAGAATAATAATGATCCCCTTTACAATGGGAAGGTCTCCTTTATATAGCAGGAGACCTTCCTCGAAATAATCATAAAAGTACAAAAAGTAGTCAACGTCCCCCTAGTGAGGACGCTGAATTTTAATTGGCGTCGCCTTTGTCCCCACGCCCAAGTCGTACCATTGCTTTAGTTGACGTATGCTCAACGGGCGTACCCATCGGCGTAGAGACATTGAGGGCCAAATTTGACCCTATACAGTTAGTCCCTCCGATCGTTGGAGGCGTATTCGGTAGACGTCTTCAATGGGCGAAAATGCAAACCTCGTCTTTGGAGAATTTGAACTCACCCTGGGGGTGGCAACGTGAATGAGATGAAAAGTATGACATCGCTGAGCTGCTGACGCGTGGCTCCCTTTTCAAAATGACGTTATCGCCTGCATGCGTCATCATTATACTTACTCTCGAGGTGGTTCAGAGGATGATGTGACGTTCTGATTTCCCATGCTCGTTTTGAATCATGTCTCTTCAATTTCTGCACATCCTAACCCTATAAATAGGGGGAAGGTTCAATCCATTTCATCTTTCGAACCTTTGGAAAACCTTTTCTGGCTTCCTTCTTTGCCTTTCTTTCTAGCAACCGTTATTTCATGTGAGACTCTTCCACTTCTTTGAAGCCACACTTTTCGTCGTTAGTGCTTTGTTTCTTACATAGGATAACATGACAAAACATCGTCAAAGCAGTAAAAATATCAAAGATAATGCCCCATCTAGGGTTCCGCCCTCCTCCGGTGGCGAAGAGGAAAAAGCAGGAAAACTCCTTGCTCCCCTTACTGTCGACAACATCCTCCCAAAGGAGATGCATATTCGAAGGGATTTTCCAACTAAAAGCCCAGCCCTTCCCTGGGATCATAGTGATTTGTTGCAATCCCACCTAGACAATCTTTGAGCGACGCACCATATTTCGGACTATGTGGAAATGGCTCTGGCTGGGAAAGACTACGCCAATGTGCACCGGCCTGGGTACTAAACATTTTACGAGTACCCATTTTTGATCGGTTATAGTCTCCTGAACTACCCTCTAACGGAGGAGCTTTGCTGCTTTTTCAATATGTGTCCGGCTCAGCTTACTCCTTACACATTGAAGGTGTGCAGGATTCTGACCACATACGCGGCCAAGGCTGAGTTCGGCATCTCAGTTCATCACCTTTTACAGTTATTCAGCCCTGGTTACCTGAGGGGTACCATGTTGCAGTTGAAAAGTCGTGGCACAAAGGGCTTAGTTGTGAAATCTGACGACAAGACCAACCGCCGCTTTTGGCGTAGGTATTTCTACATCAGGACGGAGCACCTTGTGTCTAACCCTAAAGGGTTCCCGGAAAGATGGAACCCAGAACGTAAGTACCTTTATTTGTAGAATTCATGAATACATGCGACCTTGACCATTCGGCCACTGTGATTTCTTTATTTTTTCTTTTTTGTAGCGAGGGCATCTCCACCCTAGTTCATTGATAATATTAAATCATGGGTGGAAATAATGATACCTTACGTGGAGGAATGTCATACCTGGGCCGCATTTCGTGAACGATACGGCCCGTCAGGTAATTTTTTGGCTTAGGTTTGGAAGTTCCCTCAGGTTTTGTTACCTGACTTACTCGTGTTGGCAGGTCGAAGCGCCCCTAAGAAGAAGAAAAATGTCGTTACCTCGCCTAGGGCGGGGACTGACTCTGAGGGTGGAGACATACCCTGTGGCTCGTTCAGTGATAGCGCTCCCGAGGTTCCTCAGTAGGAGGTTGCGCCTGTGGCAGCGTCAGCAAGTGAAGCGACTCCTTCAATACCGTCCCCACGGCCTGTGGAGGATACTTCTGAAGGTGGGGAGCCGCTATAGAGAAAAAGACGGCGATTGATAACGGGCAAGGGGATAGCCGCTGAAGACAAGAGGGCGAGTGAGCCCCGTCAGGGGTCGAGGCCAATTTTTATGGACGATGCCATCCGTTCTGGGAGGTCGGCTCCCCAAAGGAGAGTTGTCCCCGATGCCAGCCCAGCCCGCATTTCGGAGAGTGGTTCGTCGGCTGCTGTTGGAGAAGTGGGTGACGGTGCCGAGAGGGTGGACCCTGAGGCCGCCCATGTGGATGCAGATGGGTTAACGAGGGGTCCGACCCGTGTAGGGATGACGGCAGGTAGATCCAACCATCGAATTCTGATCCCAGGAGGGTATAACCTGTTGCAACACAGCGAGCAGGCTGCAATGGATATGACCCTGTTATGTGCGGCTGCTGAGCGTGAAATGCTGAAAGGTGTTAGTGACGGGGAACTATCCCGGAGGGTCGCTGGCGCGGCCTTGCTGGTAGTTTTTAGTTTTCTTTGTGTGCCGTAAGGCAAACATTGATGCATACTGACTTGCTTTTACCCTTTTTCTTCTCCTTTTTAAACTCTCATTTTGGAGGTAGAGAGGAGGTGGCGAGCGCAAAGGAAGGCAGCCACTTTTAATAAGATGGCAAAAAAGTATCAGCGATGTCGTGCCAAGCATCGGGCACTGGCGGACCTACTTAAGCAGGATCCAGAATTTCGGGTGTTCTGTGAGGGCCTTGAGCAGTCGGAGGCCCAACTGAAACAGAGGATGGTCGAGTTGGAGCAGGTTGATAAGCAGCTGATGGCCGCTTTGGCTCGGAACATTGAGCTGGAGACTCTTCTCCAGTCGAAGGAAGAGGAATTGGAGGTTGGTCGTGGGGTAGCGGCGCAAGCTGCTGATTTGTGAGCCAAGGTCGCCACCTTGACTGCCGAGCTCGACACTAGGGCGGATGAGATTGAAGCCCTTAAGTGAACTGCTGCGCCAAGGTCTGATGAGGATACGCATCGTGAGGCGCATGAGATATGGGTATATGCCGAGGCCAAACTAGTCGTGCTCGAGGAGTTCTTAGTTGCGGGTCGAGCTACTGAGGCGGAGGTTCAGGAGCAACGGAGTGTAGCTCGCGTCGCCCGCGAAGCCTGTGGGTATAGTTCCGACTCCCCAGACCGGGCGAGCTATAATTCCGAAGACGTTAACCATCTAGGATCCGGGTCCTGGATCTATGCAACTTATCAACCCGGGGGCGGCAATGGACGATATGGCAGTCAGGCAGGGGACGGTGAACAGAATGGCGAAGCCCCTTAGGACTTGTATACATTTTTGTTTTATTGTATTTTGAAATGTAAATGGGTCCTTTTTTACATGCATATTGGATGATAATGAAAGTTGTACTTTTGTTATTCTTTTTTGTATCTTTTATTTTCGGTATCTCGTCTCTGCAGAGCGGATGCTTGATTGCTTGTAGGATTCTCATCGTGCTTCTCGAACGTTGTTTGTGTTACCCGTCGATAGGAGGCGGATTCGATGCTAAATAGTGGTGGCTTTAGCTAATAATGGCATCGCTCCAATTGTTATTTATGTGCCTTTTTCCATAGTCAAACAGGGTTGGCGACTGTTGGCGACGACGGCCTTAGTCATAATATTATCGATGGCCTTAGCCATGTTCGTAACTTCGACTGTCGTTGAATTACTCATTTGTCGTAGTCGAGGTGGGTTGACTTATTGACGACGATGTCCTTAGCCACAATATTGTCGATGGCCTTAGCTATGTACGTAACTTCGACTATCGTCGAATTACTCGTTTGTCGTAGTCGAGCTGGGTCGACTTATTGACGACGATGGCCTTAGCCACAATATTGTCGATGGCCTTAGCCATGCACGTAACTTCGACTGTCGTCGAATTACTCGTTTGTCGTAGTCGAGCTGGGTCGACTTATTGACGATGATGGCCTTAGCCACAATATTGTCGATGGACTTAGCCATGTATGTAACTTCGACTTTCGTCGAATTACTTGTTTGTCGTAGTCGAGCTGGGTCGACTTATTGACGATGATGGCCTTAGCCACAATATTGTCTATGGCCTTAGCCATGTACGTAACTTCGATTGTCATCGAATTACTCGTTTGCTGTAGTCGGACAGGGTTGGCGACTGTTGGCGATGACGACCTTAGCCATAATACTGTCGATGGCCTTAGCCATGTACGTAACTTTGACTATCATCGAATTACTCATTTGTCGTAGTCGAGCTGGGTCGACTTATTGACGACGATGACCTTAGCCATTTACACGTTGGAGATGGCCTTAGCCGTTTACACGTTGGAGATGGCCTTAGTCGTTCGTACATTGGAGATGGCCTTGGCCGTTCATACATTGGAGATGCCCTTAGCCATTTACACGTTGGAGATGGCCTTAGCCATTCATACATTGGAGATGGCCTTAGCCATTCATACATTGGAGATGGCCTTAGCCGTTTACACGTTGGAGATGGCCTTAGCCATTCATACATTGGAGATAGCCTTAGCCGTTTACACGTTGGAGATGGCCTTAGTCGTTTACACGTTGGATATGGCCTTAGCCGTTTACACGTTGGAGATGGCCTTAGCCGTTCATATATTGGAGATGGCCTTAGCCGTTTACACGTTGGAGATCATGCCAGTCCAGTCCCTTTATCATGTCAGTCAGGAGAGCACATGGAGTGACTGGTATGATAAACTTGTTCCGCAAATATCTCCAGGTGTCCCCTCTGCCACCTCGTTAGAAACCTCCCCGAGAAAACCCAATTGGGACAAAGCCCGGGTAAGGGAAAAAGAGTGCGACTCGGGAGACGCCTTTTAGAAATGGAAATACTCGAGGGTGGTGACGTTCAAATTGTTTTGGAGAGTTTTTCCTTCCATTGTTTCTAATTGGAATGCTCCTTTACTTGCTGCTGCTGTGATTTTGTAGGGTCCGTCCCAGTTGGTGCCCAGTTTTCCTTCGCTTGGGTCTTTTGACGCCAATGTTTTGGCTTTGAGGACGTAGTCTCCCACTTTGAGTGGTCTTACTTTGGCTCTTTTGTTGTAGTATCTTTCGACTTCTTGTTTCTGAGCCACCATTCTTATGTGTGCAATTTCTCTTCTTTCCTCGGCCTCGTCGAGGTCTTGAATACTGTTTATGTCGTTCTCTGTTCCACTGATATGTGAATACCTCAAGTTTGGTTCGCCGACTTCGACTGGTATGACTGTGTCGGTTTCGTAGAACCGTAAGTATGGTGTCTCTCCTGTGCAGGATTTTGGTGTGGTCCGACGTGCCCACAATACTTCTGGTAGTAGCTCGGGCCATAGCCCTTTGGCTTCCTCGAGTTTCTTTTTCAGTATGTTCAGTATTATTTTTTTGGAAGACTCTGCTTGGCAGTTGGCGGTGGGGTGATATGGCGTGGAGAGTATTCGCTTAATGTGCCATTTGTCGAAGAATTCCGTCGTCGTCTAGCCAACGAACTATCATTCGTTGTCGCAGCTGATTTCCTTGGGGATGCCGAAACGGTAGATGATATTCTTCCATATAAAGGCAATGACTTCCTGTTCGCGTATTTGGGCGTATGCACCTGCTTCCACCCACTTGGAGAAGTAGTCAGTTAAAACTAATAGAAATCGTACCTTTCTTCGTCTCGCTGGTGGGGGACCGACTATGTCCATTCCCTATTTGATGAAAGGCCATGGGGAAGTGACTGAGTGGAGGGGCTATCCTGGTTGGTGTATCATGGGGGCATACTTTTGACATTGTTCTCATCGGCGAACGTATTCTGCTGCCTCTTTCTTCATGGTGGGCCAATAATAACTGGCTCGTATTATGCAGCGCACGAGGGCACGGTTGCCTGTATGGGCACCTCAATGACCCTCGTGTACCTCTTCGAGTACCGGTCTCGTTTAGTGCGGCCCTAGACACTTGGCCAGGGGTCCGCCAAATGTCCTTTTGTAGAGCTCGTGGTTTATCAGGCAATACCTGGCGGCCTGTACGCGGAGCTTCTTTGCTTCTTTTTTGTCAAGTGGGAGTGTACCATCCTGCAGATAGGATACAAATTAGTTGCGCCAGTCCCAAGTCAAATTTAAATAGAGTACCTCAGTGTGATCAATGGCTGAATGGAGGAGGGTGACCATGCTTTCTTTGTTGAAGTTTTTAGTGGCTGCGGCCAATTTTACCAAACCGTCTGCTTCAATGTTCCGTGCCCTCAGGATTTGTTCGAAACGGCACTCGTCAAACTTAGTCATTAATTTGTGGATCTAAGACTGATATTTTTGCAATCTCTGCTCCTTGATTTGGTAAGTCCCAGTGACCTGGTTCACTACGAGTTGGGAGTCACAGTGGAGAACGAGTCGTCAAGCCCCATATTTGATGGCTATTTTTATACCTGCAATAACAGCCTCATACTCGGCCTCATTGTTAGTCATTTCGGGGCACCGCACGGACTGGCGAATAATTTCGCCCATGGGGACCTCGAGAATGAGTCCCAGTCCCGATCCCGAGGCATTAACGGCTCCATCAGTGTAAAGAGTTCATAGGTTGGCATTGGAGGAGGTACGACGTGCCTCCAGTTCCGCTTCTGGCAGTATTTATACGCTGAAATCGGCTATAAAGTCGGTAAGTACTTGCGACTTGATGGCGGTTCTTGGGTGATATGAGATATCGTGCTCGCTGAGCTCTATAGCCCATATGGCGAGTCTGCCTGATAACTTAGGCTTATGTAGGACACTTCTCACGGGGAAGGTTGTTATTACTTTTATGGGGTGGCACTGAAAATAGGGTCGGAGCTTTCGTGAAGCTACGACCAATGCCAGGGCTAACTTTTCAAGGTGTGGATACCGTGTTTCGGCGTCCACTAAGGTTTTTCTAATATAGTAAATAGGAGATTGCGTACCTTCCTTTTTGCGAACTAAGACTGCGCTGATGGCGACCTCGAAGACGGCCAGATATACCAGTAGGGGCTCGCCTGGACCCGCTTTGGCCAGTAGTGGGGGTGAAGATAGGTATGCTTTCAATTTTCTCAAGGCTTCGACGCATTCCTCGTTCCATTGTAACCCTTTGTCTTTTCTCAACACATTGAAAAATTTATGGCATCTGTCGGAGGACCGTGAGATGAATATGGATAGGCGGCTATTTGCCCCGTCAACTTTTGTACCTGTTTTTTGCTGTTCAGAATCTCAGGTATTGCATCTATCGCCTTGATCTAATTTGGGTTGACCTCGATACCTCGTTGAGGCACGAGAAATCCTAAGAATTTTCCCGAGGCTACGCCGAAGGCGCATTTCTCCGGGTTCAGCTTCATCCCATACCTTCTCAATATTTCGAAGGCTTCTTTCAGATGGTCGATGTGGTCTTCTTTCTTTGTCGATTTCACCAGCATATCGTCGATATAGACTTCCATGATCTTACCGAGCTGTTCTTTGAATATTCTGGTGACCAGTCTTTGGTACGTAGCCCCCGTTATTTTTAGCCTGAAGGGCATTACCTTGTAGCAATATGTCCCTTGGTGGGTGATGAAAGTTGTTTTCTCCTGGTCCTCCTCAGCAATCATGATTTGATTGTAGCCGGAGTAGGCATCTAAGAAGCTCAACAGTTCATGTCCCGCGGTGGCGTCGATCAATTGGTCGATGTGGGGTAGTGGGAATGAATCCTTCGGGCATGCCTTGTTCATCAATGAAATCCACACACATTCTCCATTTCCCATTTTTCTTTTTGACCATGACGACATTGGCGACCCACTGGGGGTACTTTGATTCTTTGATGGAACCGTTGGCCAGTAATTTGACTACCTCCTCGTTGACCGCTTCATTGATAGCGGCGTTGAATTTCCTTCTTATCTGTCGCACGGGCGGGTGTAATGGATCGACGTTCAGCTTGTGGGTGGCGATGTCTCGTGGGATTCCTGGCATATCTGAATGGGAAAAATCAAATAAATTTGCATGGTTAGTTAGGAATTCATGATACTTACTCGGGTTAGTGAGGCCATACCCGATGTAGGCTTTTTTTGTGAGGTCGACATTGTCCAGTTGAACAGGGTCTAGATCTTCGACCATTGCTTTACAGGCTTCCACGACGTCAGGATCTCTGATGGCGTCCGTTGTCGGGTTGACTTTAGTCCCCCACACAGCTGATTACTATGCTTCTGCACTCGCCCTTTTTAGCTGTTTGGTGTGCGTGCAATCTTGAGCTATTTTGTAGCATTCCTGTGCGACTCGCGGCTCGCCTCGAATGTTGAATACCCCCCATGGGGTGGGGAATTTGATCATTTGGTAAAAACTTGAAGGGACCGCTCGCATGGCATGTATCCGTAGGCGTCCTATGATGACGTTGTAGGCCGTTTCCTGGTTCATCACGTGGAAAGTTGTTTCCAGCGTGACTCCTCCTGCTAAAACGGGTAGTGATATTTCTCCGGATGTCCGTTCCACTACATTGTTAAAACCAGTTAGTGTTATGCAATGCGATATTATCTTACCCTCGAGTGCCATTCGTGCGAGGACCCTCGGGTGGATAATACAGGAGCCACTTCCGTCGTCAATCATGATTCTTTTAACATCCGTATCAGTTATACGTAAAGTGATAACTAAAGCATCGTAATGAGGGAAAGACAAACCGTCGGCATTGGACTTATCGAAGGTGATATTATCTTCTAAGTCGTCATACCGTTCATAGGCGATGGTCCGTTTTAGTTTGTGCGTGGTGGCAAACTTGATGTGATTGATTGCTGAGTCGTCGCCGCCTCCGACGATCATGTTTATCGTGCGTGCGGGGGAGGGCGACTTCGGCGGCCCGTGTGATTGTTCCCGTCCGCGTGCAAAGTTTATTTTCCCTTTGTCACTGAGTAATTCCCTCAGGTATCCCTGGTTCAGCATCCTGACCACCTCTTGTCGTAGGCCTATACAGTCTTCGATTTTGTGTAACCATTCCTGATGGAACTCGCATAGGACGTTTGATTTCCTTGTGGCGGGGTCTGATTTCATCTTCTGTGGCCACTGCACTTTGGTGCCCAGCTTCTTCAGTGCGTACACTATTTCTGAAGGAGACACACAAAAGTTATGGGCAGATAATAAATGAGGTGTACCTCTTTCGTTTCGGAGTGGGGCGACGTATCGCTGCAGAGCGTCCGTATGACTTGGTGGTGGATGGGAGGAACTGGTGTATGGCTGGTGCCGGTCTTTGTTGGAGCGTGGGAGTTGTTCTCGCCGTCCTTCATTGCGTCGATCCTTCCTTGTCTCTGAGTATATCATCCTTAGCCGTTGGGTCGGCCCATTAAGATCATCCTCGTCCGCTCGTACTTCAGCGCAATAGGCATTGTGGATTTCCTCCCATGTGGTAGGGGGATATTTCATGAGGCGGCTTAGTAGCTTCTTGGTTTCCCTCGAACCGTCCCTGTTTTGCCCGTTCTGGAAAGCAGCGACTACCATACCTTCCGATATGTTTGGCAGACTCATCCTTACCCTGTTAAACCTGGCTAGGAAGTCCCCGAGTCTTTCCCATGCGGTTTGCCTGACGGCAAAGATATCGTTGACCCTTGCTTCCGCTTTCTTTGCTCCTGCATGGGCGGTGACGAACTTATCCCCCATTTCCTCGAACGTTGATATTGCCTTAGCTGGTAGCTGAGAGTACCACGTTAGGGCCCCTCCTGTCAACGTCTCACCAAACTTCTTCAGCAGCACCGATGGTACCTGCTCTATTGATAGGTCGTTGCCCTTCACAGCAGTGACATAGTAGATCAAATGATCCTTGGGATCTATGGTTCCGTCATATACCCTCAAGTAGGGTGGCATCTTGAAGGTTTTTGGGATAGAGTGAGGGGCAGTTTCTTCGGTATATGGTTGTTCGACGAACCTTCCCACGTCGCATTTTGGTAGCAACTTGGGGGCACTGGGGATCTTGTCTACCCTCTCCTGATGCTCTTTCATTTGGTCACGAAGCGCCTTGTTTTCATTCTCCATTTCTTCTATCTTCTTTAGGATGGCTGTTAGCGTGCCATCGTTGGCCTGTGCTTCGATGGGTTTGTTATTTGCTCGTACAACCTCTGGTTCACCCATGGCAGCAGTGATGCTTACCATTGGAATACGTCTGACGTTACTTTGCAGTGACTTCTCAACCAAGCCACTTAGAGTACTTGTTAGCCATTCTTCCAGTAACTTCTTGACCACCGAGGGTGCTTCCTTAGCCGCAGATATGAAAGCTCCTTTTTCATGCAAGATCGTCAGATCTTCAGATGGAGAAGGTGAGATCTATGCACCTGGAGTGGTTTTAGGGGTTGCATTCAAGATACCCTCGTCACTGGCCTCGTTGAGAGGACCGATAAGATTGGCTGTAACACCCACTATTGCTTCGATCTTGTGTTATTTTCTACCATCTTTTCGTGTGGTGTAGAGAATGGTAGTTGGTTGTTCTCTAGGTGGATACTATGATTTTGATTCTCCAATTCCCAACAGACAGCGTCAAATTGTTTGGCTCAAAAGTTATCAATATACTTTGTAAGCTTAAAAACAATCAAAAGATAAATGAGGGTAAATCGTAATCAAATATAATAAAACCTAGAGATAGAAAAGATGAAATTATTATAGTAGATCTGATAGTATGAACTCGAGAATAAGTGTTCGTTAGATGTAGAGAGAGAGAGAGAGAGAGAGAGAGAGAGAGAGAGAGAGAGAGAGTAGGAGAAAATCAGAGAGTTGAATTATTCGAGAATAATAATGATCCCCTTTACAATGGGAAGGTCTTCTTTATATAGCAGGAGGCCTTCCTCGAAATAATCATAAAAGTACAAAAAGTAATCAACGTCCCCCTAGTGAGGACGCTGAATTTTAACTGGCGTCGCCTTTGTCCCCATGCCCAAGTCGTACCATTGCTTTAATTGACGTATGCTCAACGGGCGTACCCATCCGTGTAGAGATATTGAGGGCCAAATTTGACCCTATACAGTAAGTATTCATAAAACAATAGGTGTTTTCACATGTTATTAATTGGCGTCACATAGAAATTATGATCTATCAAAATAAAGAGTACCAATGCAATTTAGAGTAATTAATTTCGTCTGCCTAAGCAATTCGTTAATGAAAGCAACTAAATTTCTTTTTTTTGAAGACAAAGTTGACTTTTACGGCTCAAGTAACAAAAACAAAAGACATATTTCTGAACAAGGAAATATGCATATCGCTTCAATACAGTAGCGGTACTCCTTCAGCCATAAAGATTCATTCAAATTAAATAAAACAAACAACGACGATAAGTAGCCATAATCAGAAAACACCTTATACATTATTTTCAACCAGAATATAGTACTAAACAACACGACTAAAGGAAGGCTTTGATACCACATGTTGATTAAATTCAATACAAATACAGAGCCAACGCAGCGGAAATTAAACAAGGAACGTATCTTCAGCCATAGTTGTTCAAGTGTTGTAGAATCGCTTTGTAAAAACTTTGACAGAAAACCTAGGAGTCTTCTAGCATGTGCCTATCGTTGGATGCCAGACTGATGGAGTCACAAGCGTATTTATAGATAGGCTAGAGACTCTTAGGCAAATGCTTTAGCGCTAGGGACTTCTCCATATATTATAATTGCCCTAGGGACTCCTAATATATGATAATTTCTTTCCATCAAAGAAACTACCATATATGCATAACTACAGAATATTATCTGGTATATTATTTCCTTTGGGAGACAAGATAAATAATTTATTACCTTATATGTGGGTCACACTAGAAGTCTCTAGAATTTCTAACATGCATGCATTATTAGAATTTAGAAAAAGAAAGAATGAGACTTTGGGAAATATCTATGTATAAGAAGCTGCCTTATTAAAGAAAGACATGAAAAGTGAACTATCATTGATTCACCACACATTTGCGTGGAGCTATCTCTCTTACATTGATAATGCTTATAAATCTGCCCACGTAATAAGACCTTATAAACATTTCATCTTTTTTTTCTTCCTTTTTTCTATTCAGTAGTCAAAACTACCATTTCTATCACAGTTATTTAAATTTTATTGATGGTAACTCTTGCAAGTTCCAAGTGTCACTTGAAGTTGGAATTTAGAAACTGACCATTAAATTATTTAGCTTTTGCTACTATCTTTTGGGTGACCTTCATGCAATTTTTTATTTTCCTAGAGACGAAAGATAGTCATCTCACAATCCTTATCGCTTCCGTCCAGTATGGATCTTTTGCTTAATTTTATCGTGAAGAAAAAAAAAAAGTCAATCGATCCTAGCGTTAAATATTTATTGAACTGTATTGTATACAATTATTACAATAAAAGACTTATTTGCATCATGTGTTATTAAACAAATAGATGTCTGACATGTAATTGATTTGCATTCAGTATGCAAATTACAACTCGACTAAATATAAATTCGCACCAAAAAATCTCAAATTATAAAATAAAGCGATCATTAATAAAGATTTATTTCCTTTACCAAATCTTTTGTCGGTTCACTGTAATCGTAGAATTTAAAACGTTTGCATAAAATAAAGTCCACAATTACATGTAGCAGTAGCCAGTAGGACCACTAATATTTGTGACTCGCTGATGTATAATTGACGTTGAAGTTGGACATGACAGGACAAGAGAAGTACTGTTGAACTGATAATCAAACATGAGGTGGCATTTTTTATTTTAAAAGTTCTTCTGGAGATTATCTTTTTTCGGAAAATGTCTTTTAAATGTTTATAATATATAAATGGAGTAATTTGTCGAGCTATTTTAAATAAAATATTTGTAGAAAACAATTGTATTTGAATGGATATTGTAACACAACACGACTATGAGTAGCTTAGTAGGTTTTTCATGAAGGATAGTTTGTTATACAAGTTGGAAAGCATGTAGACTTGTTCCACACAAGTGGTGAAAGGCCACCTTTGACGCCTTTTAAGTCATTGTCATCTATGTATTTAATTTAGAATACATATTCTTATTAGTGTGCAAATATATATATATATATATATACGACTTATAATTTATATTTTTATTTATTTCTATAATTAAAAAAATTATTTGAAATTTAAATTTTAAATATATTTGATTAATAAACAGATGCGTCTGTTTGTGAAAGAATATATCTTTTTGAAAAGATCCGATAGTTGCTCTATAAATAGAAGTTCTTCCAACAAAGTGGAGAGAAAAATCTGCAAGTATAGAGGCTTGTTGTATCTAGAAGCACAATGTGTATTTCCCCAACTTGTATACTGGCAATATCTTCTTTAAGGAAAGTCTTTCTCACGTCTATGTTAGGTGTTGTCCATATTTTCTTACCATATTTGGTTTTCCTATTTCATGAAGGAAATGACACCACATTTACCATAATTGAGTTTTACTTCTTGTAGAAGAAAATTATAAATCTCTCATTTGGCTAGTCCCTTTTCTTGTAGGAAAAAGTTTGGATTTCTATAAATTGAGGATCCTTCATTCACATTCAGTAGCATCCACAATGTAGCCATATGGTATTTGAGAGTCGTGTTTAGGGGGAGAACTTTACGGGACAAGTGTTAGTATATCACTTGTATTTGCCTCTTCGTGAGGTTGTTCTCTCGATATTTTATACTCTCTTTTATTATAGTGGATTAATCATCTCCGTCATGGACGTAGGTTAGTTGACCGAACCACGTTAAATGTTTGTGTCTCTTTTGGTAGATTTCTCTTCTTTTTTTTGTTGGATTTATCATCGTTCAATTGTTGCTTTACTAGCTTCTGCATCACACCTGACTTTTTTCGGTCCTAACAATTGGTATCAGATCCCAGGTTTGGCGGGTCGAGTATAGAGATGGCAAAGTGATTGTGCGGGAAGATGCGCACATAAGAAGAAGCTAGTTGCGGGCTTCGATTGCCATAATACTCTAATAATGTGGGTGACACACAATGAATCTCGTAAATTGATCCTTGGATTGTGACTATGGACCACATGGAACTTAGTTCGAGGGGGAGACCCGTGAATAGAGGTAGTGGGCTATATGGAACTTAGTTCGAGGGGGAGATTGTTGAGTGTGCGAACAAAGTCCCACATTGGTAGCTGAAAAGATTGGGAGTCTACACCTAAGGCGTAGGGATCTCTTATGGTGTGAGGCCTTTTGGGAAAAACTATGCGGGCTTGGCCCAAAGCAAACAATATCACATCATGTTAAGAGTATCTTTGGACCGTTTTAGCCCAACAGTCTCAAGCTAGAAATGGAATTTTGTTTTTGTTTAACCAAAAAATAAAATTTTAGTCAAAGCTAGAATTTAGAAGAATACGGGTTACCGATAATCGAAAAAATATAAAGAATAGAAGTAATTAGGGAGAGCAAAATGATAATTGAAAGAACTAAATGAATCAAAGTATTATTCTCCAATTTTTCGTGTCCACAACTGATCGTATATCTCCCTTTTTATAGCTTCTTTTAAAGATATCCATTTATTCTAATTATAATGAGGCTATTATGAGACATTAAATGTATTAAATGCACCGTTACACAATCATTACATAGGGAATATCTTCTCTAACGTATTCAGTACTTATTGCTCTTTAAATTTGCATTTGCACTCCTTTCTATAGCCAGATTCATTCCTTTTGATTCCTGAATATAAATAGCTTAAATAGGTACGGGCGTTGTGTTACTTAACTGATGTCCCGTGCCTCTCCATCTTTCTTTGCCCATATTTATTGCAATCCATGTCTCGTGACTAATCATAACTCTTTGACCATTTGACCAATCTATATGTCTTGACACGTCATCTTTATATATATAAATAAAATTTTCCCAATACAGATAGTCCCCCCACTTTTCATTTATTCATCAGTTTGAATATTTGGTAAGTGGATTCCATTAAAGGAGAATTTTTGTCACCATTAATACTCTGACAGAGTTGACGCTTCACTTGTTACTTCCATTTAATGCGCTGAACATGTGTAATGTTCTTATTGGTCTTACAATTGTGCAGCACTTTCTTAGGCTTTCTTTTTCGGCTTCCCTGTTCACGAAGTGTCAGTTATCATTATTATATACTTTCCATCACCGCACTCTTTCCTTCTGACGGTTGCTCACTAGTATAAATATAACTTCCATCCTTGTCTTCAACCACATAAAGCGTATTGAATACTTTAATTTTTCAAATCTTTTATTCACTTCTTCTTCACTTTAATCTTCTTCGTCATGGCTTCTCTAAACCCTAACCCTAGGAGAACTCCTATTTTAGATAACTTCCCCAACTCCCCCGTTAGGCATAGAAGAGGCAGTGGTGGTAGGTTTCGCAGTCTAGGATCTGTTCGTGGTGGTAGCTCATCTATGTCGTCTTCTAGTTCTAGTCCCTCTTCTGGTCCTAGGGGTTCACATTCTCAAAGATTTTCTTCCAGAAGCAAAGAACCCTCTGAGCCTTTACGCGAACCTTTAGTAGAAGAAATAGTTCCGACGGGCCTATCTTTTTATCACGATAGGGAATCTCTCAGGACCCAAGTGGCCTCTTTAGATCGAGTAGATGCTTATCCTTCTCAACTTACTGAACCCTTAATCCCCATAATTCGTAAAGATTGTCATTAGGATGATGATTTTCCCATTATCATTCCTAATCCAAATCAAAGAATTACTTCTTATATCATTGGATTTTCTTTTATTATATGTACCCTTTTACTCTAGGGTTTAAACCAGCCATTGATCCAGTTATTCTAGATTTTTGTCGCTTTTTTATCTCAGTTTAGGTCAAATTGGACCAATTATTTGGAGGATTGTCGCTTGCTTGAGGCATCTCAGCAATTTGGCAGATGTTGTCTTTACTTTCCCCCATCTAATTCATCTCTACTCCCCTAGGCTTTTTCACAATGGTGTTTTTACTTTAGCAGCCGGGAGTAAGAGGGTCTTAGTAAGTTCTAAAGACAATAAAGACCGTGGCTGGTATGCTCAGTTTGTTGCTGCTCCCACTGCTGGTTTAGTGGGTAATGATAATGTTCCCTTCCCTGAGAAGTGGAACTTTGCACGTAAGTTTGATATCTCTTTCGTACTTTTCTTCTCGTACCTTTTCTTCTCATACCTTTTCTTCCGTACCTTTTCTTCTTTCATGCCACCCCCATTTGTTTCTTTTTTCAGCAACTATGGGAGTTGTGGAAACTGTGTCCAACTTTTGTAGCTGGGTAGACAAATTGTTGAAGATCGCTCTAATGGACAGTCGTTCCTAGAAAAATCTTTCCAACCATTATGGTTGGAAAGTAAAGACTCATGGTAAGAGTTTACGTTTTATTTTTCCCGTATATGAATACTTTCATTTAGTATTTTAACTTGCCATCCTTCTTTTTATCAGGATTTTCCATTCGAGGGGTTACTGCTGACGCAGTCATGGACTTTCGTGCCTCTTTTGGCACCTCCTCAGAAAGAACTCGAGAGTTAGCCTGGGTTCTTCTTCTTCAAAGAGAAAAGCTTCTGAGGAAGAAGATTCTGAAGACGTGTTAGAAGACGTGTTATTTCTAAAGAGGAGGCATCAGCTTCACTATCAGAAATAACACGTCTTCCCTGGTGTCAAGGCCACGTGCTAGAAGACGTGTTATTTCTGATAGTGAAGCTGATGCCTCTCCCCATCTTTCTCTTTCCGAGCCTGTTGCTACCCCGGTTATTATCCCTGATGATGATGAAGATGACGATCCCCATGACACTCAAGAATCTATTGACCGGCTTTGCTCTAGAGGTTTTGGTATTAGAGACTTAGGGCCCGTTCTAGATGAGGTACCCCTATCTTCTTTCTCAACCCTCATGCCAGATACTGCTTCTTTGCCTGCCCTAGCTGTTTTCGGGCCTTCTTCTACCATTTTGACTTCTTCTTCCTCTCCTTCTTTGTCAATTCCCCCACTTATTGTTCATCATATGGAGGTGGGTTCATGATAATAAGTGAATTTGACTATAATCACGCCTTAAATAATCACATTTTTATGTTGTTTTGATAATTTATATGATGACAAAATGCTCTTATTAGTGTTTTTCATGAATTGTAGGTACAAAATGGTTAAGGAAGGCTAAGGAG
>MDKF011044845.1:0-57190 GCA_026770625.1 Nicotiana glauca
AATATGTCATTGAATATGTCATTAGGCATTTGAGATTAAGATCATGGAAGAAGAGTAGACATCCACCATAATGTGTCATTTATCACAACACTACATCTGTAATTCCACTCAGGCTGACTTCTTTTTTAATATGGACTAAGAGGCTGACTTCTTTTTCACTCATAGAATTGAATCTCACAATGCGTATGCCTTTCCAAGTAAAAGCATACGGATTGCATGTGCAAATTACATCTGATATGGAGGATCTTGCATATGAAATATAATCGAAAAATATGCCACATGTGTAATTCCACTCAGAGGCTGACTTCTTTTCCTCCCATGCTTTTCTTGTTTCTACTTAAATAACTCCATCCCTCTTCTCACATTCAACAATTCATGCTTTTCTTGTTTCTACTTAAATAACTGCATCCCTCATCTCACATTCAGCAATTCATGTTTTTCTTGTTTCTACTTAACTAACTTCATCCCTCTTATTCTCACATTCAGTAATTCTATTTTCCTGCTTTTTTCCTACAAAATCAGACCAATACTCTTCCAAGACTTCTCCCTTTACAGTTTCTATTTCTTTAACTTCTCCAAACGTCACATGTAATTTTAGGTTTTCCATCTTAAACCTAATTGTTGCCTTTTTCCCTTGTTATTTATCACATCAAACGCCTTCTCGACTTCACTATCAACAATCAGAATATAAAATACACGAAAAAACAACCAAACAGAAGGGGAGATTTACCTCTAGCGAACAGTAGTGCTAAAGTTTCAGCAGTGGTACATTACTTACTAATCTTTATCCTACTCAAACCTTTTCACTTTTATTAGATCTAGCTAGTTGAACTCAAAAAATTAAACAAAATAAATGTTCTATATCATGAACAAACTTATCCATCCATAAAGACTACTACTTATCAAAGGACTAGTATTTGGGCAAGATAAAAGCAAAACATGCCCATATCATTCCATCACTTGTATACACCGAGTTAGATACTCGATATCATGTCTTACTGAATAACAGATTCATACCAAAGTGTCATACCTGTAGTTTGTGAATAAATTTAAGAAACAATTAACATACACAATTTTATATACGAAGCAGTCTTGAACAGGGGCGGATTTACCTTGGGCGAAGCGGTGTCACGTGACACCTCTTCGTCGAATTTTTTTACTAATATCTTATAATTAATTAAATTGCATAACCAAATAAACGTATAATGTAATTTAAGTGACACCACTTGACATCATTGGCCAGTTAGCTCACTTGGTTAAGTGCAAAAGCTTTTTGGCTCGTGTTGTGGTTCGAAGCTTTGTAGCTGCACTTTATAATTTAGATTTTTTAAACCTAAACTAATCGGTCAAGAACCAACTACAAAAATTACTTAAAAGCTATGAGTCGGTCAAGAACCAACTACAAAAATTACTTAAAAGCTATGAGTTTTAAAGGATGATGCTTCCATAAAGTGTTACGCTCTAATTTTCTGTTATAAAAATTACTTAAAAGCTATGCGTTCTAAAGGATGATGCTTCCATAAGTTGTTATGCTAATTTTCTGTTTTTTATAACTTTGCTTTTCTTCTCGACGATGATACTGATTAAGAAATTGTGAGTTTTTAAGTGATTGTTTGGTGCCTTTTATAGAAATGAAAATATATTTTAGTAAATTTCTAGTAAAGTTATTTTGAAATTCAAAAGATTAAATTTTATCAAAAAGAGTTGTAATATAATTTAGTTTTGTTTTATTAATATGATTCGAGTTATGATTTTTTTTAATATGATATTATAGATATTTATTTGTTGTTCATAGTATAAAATTGTGACATCGCTTACGAAAAATCATGCGTACGCTACTGGTCTTGAAGGTTCAAAAAGACCAACCAGATAGGATACCATCAAATATATTCCAAGAAGTTTCTATATACCACCATTATCTAAAAAAAGGTTCTACCTACCACAATAACAAATATTACAATGGAAATAAAAATAAATTTCATTAAATTAGAGTGATAGTACAAATGCTTACCTCAAAAATAGGCTATCTTTACAGCCCGGTGCACTAAGCTCCCGCTATACGCGGGGTCCGGAGAAGGGCCGGAACACAAGTGTCTCCAATATGTGAATGAACACAAATATGCGGGGCAACACTGCAGGTGTTAAAACCAAAAGATCTGAACCACCTCCTTTAGGCATATTTTATTAGTGGGATGGACATCACCTTTGTTTACACACAAAAAAGACATTGTTTACCAGAAAAGAATGCTTACTTTGTTCGATAAGCCTTCTCCATTTTCCTGCCTAATTCCGTCAAACGCCAGAACCAATCTCACTCAATTGAATAAGGTAAATTAAAACCTTGTTAAAGTCTGGCCTTTCTGCAATATTTTAGGTAACCTCTTTTAGGTAGTAATATAGGCAACATTTGTTATCTATACATCATTTCGTTTCACCTACTTCCTGTGCTTCTTCTCTTTTTCGCTTTTCTAAGGCCTTACCTACGGCTGCACCATTCAAGGAAATAAGAGACAAAGGGGGGGAAACAAAAATATAGATAAAGATCAGAAGGTGAAAATTCGACCACGCGCACACATGCATTATGGGTCGATGTAATCATGAAAAGAATGGTTCGATGAGATATCTTTGGACTTAGATAGAGAAGATGATTGACCCTGTGACGGAGTTTTCGGGGCCAAAAGTTGGTTTAGAGGAAGCTTTCATTTGGGAGAATTTAAACAAAAAGAGAAAATGGGTTTTAAATTAAACATTGCAAAACTAATTAAAAGGAAATTGAGGAAGAAAATTCTTCAGATAACATAAAAAAGAGCAGAGAAATAAATTAGAGTATTACTTGGTGAAGTTGTTTTTCGTAAGTAGAGAGATACGAAGCGAATTGTTCAACTCCAACTTCATCTCCTCCGGTTTGCATTATATAATATCAAACTACTTAAGATTCCAACAAAACTACCCAAATATTTCTGGATTTCCGACGACGAATTCGAGTTCCAGGTGTGTGTAGGAGAAAGAGAGTAGAAAAAATTGTCGAAGAATGTGACTTTTCAATATAGGAAGCGACTGTTCAACTGGGAAAATAACTTCTGGATATTTCTTTTAAACTATTACAGTAAATCTAATTTTTAAAGGCAAATAAATGAGAAAATAGATAAATAATCGTTCCTGTCTTACATAATGTCACATCACCTCTCTTATGTCCCTCAATTATAATTATACTAGTGTAAAATGGCATGTGCTGAGCCCAGGCCCAAACTCATTATTTTATAAATTTTATGAGATGTATTAGTTTATTACATTATTTGAGTTATAACTTGAGAAGCTCAATTCGCGAGGGATGAAAGGAGAGTAATATCGCTATATTAATCTCATCGCAAGATAGCACTTGAATAATCCTTTGGATCCCATGTCTGTAATGGGACAGGCAGTAACATTTTCTATTTATTTATCGTTCTATTTTCACCCATCCAATAAAAATAACTTTGTTCCTATTTAATCTGATTAGTCAAACGCATAGAAACTTCGGTAGATAGCATAACAAAAAAAATAAATTCAAACTAAAACGATCATATTTACTGGTAGTCTTTGGTTGTCATATTTCTTGTTGGAAGAATAAGTTAATTTTATAAGTTACAACAGTAATATCCCAACAATGTCTTTATTATCATCCCTCACATCAAGGCATTAAAGTATCAAGCAACATTCAGCCTCTCTTATGATTAGAAGACCTTTTTTTTTAAATGAGGCTTAACACGCTCTTCTAAAGAATACTACATTTGCTAAATATACCACAGCGAATCATGCAATTTACTGAAGGATTTTATAGAGGTGTTTACACTATATAAACTCAGAAAACAGCTCATTATAGGGGAGTGCAAATCCGATAATAAAACCATCTCAAATGGTGTTATAGATTTAAGAAGCGAGAAGTCATAATTGTTATAATGGATGTATATCTAAGTTATATCAGTCAAGTATCAATTTTTCTGTTGAAGTAGCATGTAAGTGACACCGTAACTGAAGTAAACCGTCATTTCAAACCTTTAATTTTTGTGTGTTTATTACTCGTACCAGGGCATTTTCTTTACCTCTTTCAACAACCTTTCGTCTTCCGGCATCGTAACATTTTTAATGCATTTAAATTTCATATTATAAAGTTTCAACTGTCCCCATTTGTCTACCTGCAACTTCCCTGTAAGTTCTTATTTGGCTAAATCAAATCTAGAGCTCAATCACGTTTGTCAAAAAGTTTTTAAGCTCGAACCTCCTTTTTTGACTCAAGTTGGAATTTCCCCCCTTTCTTTCTTACCACCTTGCGTGATTTTAACTGCTTCCTACTTTTTCCTGAATCAACATCTTGGAGACTGGAATTGACATAGAAATATAACTCATCTAATTCAATAATTTTTCCTTTGTTTCCTGAAGCATATTCCTTGGTCTCAATGAGTTCACACATCAATGTTGTTTCAGGTGCGGTAACGCTAACACCTGAAGCTTCAGTAGACAATAATCACTCATTGGACCATAGTTGGTACCCTCGGGGACCCTTTTGCTTTAGTATGACAATTACTTTCCGCATTTCTAACCTGATGTCAGATGTGACATCTTTTCATAAACCTTTAGAACCATTGTTCTGTTTCTCATTATTTTTCAGTAAGCATATACCCTAAAAAGGGGTAGATCCATTGATTTGAACATGTAGTAGGACATGACAAATTTTGTTCCTGTCTTAGCTGTAAACTGATCAGCAAAAAAACTTTTACCACCATACTACTATCTTATTTAGCATATAACTATACCAGAACTTTAAACACAGGTTACCTAGTATAATCTTTATAGGACGTTTAGCAGATTATTATCAAATTCCACATCAGGAGACTATAGTTTTAGATTAAACAAAGTGCTGGGTATATAAAATTTCTAATGTAGTCATCCTATTGCTTCATCATCACACTTGAAAAAATATAGCAAAATTAGATCCAGCAAGAGCTTAACTTAGTTTCATTGTTAGGGTTGATTCACCACAAGACTCATTCCAATGACACCGGATTCCTTCTGACCATATGATTCACAGAATATTCGTCCATGTTTCAATGTCAGGCTCAACCACATGATCGTATTATTGACAACAGTATTTCATTAATTTTTTTATGATCATTGTAGGAGCAGCAAAAAAAGACAATGCAATGCCAGCAAAATCGCGAATGTCCGCCCAAGATTCAACCAGTGCGCATATTTCCTTACTAATATTATTAAATTTTTAGTCCAATCCTTTGTGATGATTTATTTTCCCAAACAAGGTATTGCCTTGTGATGATATTCAAATGAATTTTGACTGAACATGTGGAAATACAAAATTTCTAGCAAACTTCACAAAGGAACTCTCTGATTTATGGCAGACTCAAGCATAAACCATCTTAAATGAACCAATTTGAGCAGCCTTTGCTAGCTTGAATCAAATGGTAAAAATTCATCTAATCCAACACGATAATGTTTGAGATTTAACACTTAGGAACAAAAGTTTACGGCAGAAGAGGCAAAATTTACCAGTGGTAGAAGAAAGATCTTCAAAGCCAGCTGCAGCACAGCGAGCAATAGACTATTCTTCGTATTTTTGAGTCTCCAATCAACGGTAGCTTGAACAAGCAATCAATATCTAAAGACGATAAACAACCATTTTCCCAAACGGTCAGAAATCTATTTCTGAAATGCTAGAATTCATCTAAATTTTATATTAATATGAATAGCTTCAAAGCTCATCTTGGCTAGTTGCAGAAAGACAAATGGAATCAGATGAAGAACAAAAGGACAACGAAGCAACAGTTCCCGAGCCTCCGCATCGTACGGCTTTTGTGCCAAATCCTCGACGAGGAAGACGATAGAGACAGAAATAGAACAGAAGGAAAGTAAAGACCTAAGGAAGGGCGAAGAGGGCGCCGAAGAAAGACTTGAGACACCGCAGTGGATATATGCGGAACAAGACAGAGTAGCGAAAGGGAACGAAAAGCAAAAAAATTCAGAAGTCCACTTTCGTCAAACACGACAGATCCCTGCTTTGAAAATATGATGGGTCCCTCGGTATGGCCGCCTTTTTCAGTTAGTGTTGCCCTTGTTGTTTACTTTTATTTACACAAAAACTAGTGAATGAATGAAGTCAGAAACTATTAAATAAGGCATAACAGTCATTTGGAAACCATGACAAAAGTAACGCGCACAAAATTACTAAAATAACCCTACGGACGACGAAGAGCTGCTAACTCCCGGTTCTAAATAAGTAGAATATAGATTTTTGAATGGGGGTCTGAATCGATCTGTCCCACGGTCAAATATCTGTCCATTTCGTTCCAGGCCTGAGATCCGAGAGGGAAAGGCTCGGTGACTTATGGACAAGGCCCACCTCTATAGCTGGCAACCTGGACCAGTTAAGTCCATTCTTATCATGCCAGGTGGGTTCTAAAAATTTTAAGGAATTTTTATACCCTGAAAATTTTAGTACCCTATTTATTTTAAATAAATACCATTTTAAAATATTATATCGTATAAATATATTTTATTCTTTATAGCAAAAAAATCCAAATATAGTTACATCCTACAATTAAGGCACCATATATGCTAAATATTATTTTTCTCTCTCCTTTTTTATATTTTCTCTCACATAATTACCGTGTATCTGCAAACCACAATAAAATATCTCTCTTTTTGCATACAACC
This sequence comes from Nicotiana glauca, assembly GCA_026770625.1. Classification (NCBI taxonomy): domain Eukaryota; kingdom Viridiplantae; phylum Streptophyta; class Magnoliopsida; order Solanales; family Solanaceae; genus Nicotiana; species Nicotiana glauca. The sequence goes on from MDKF011044845.1 coordinate 6,706, forward strand.
AGACCCTCTTCTCCCACAAACTCTCGTTTCTTGACTCTTCTCCCACCCAAATTCTCAATTTATCAAAACAACCACCAAAGTCGTCACGGCATCATTCTTCTAAAGAAAAGGGTGGCACTGATTCTCTGGAAAGCCTGTTTTGTAAACTGTTTTGGTTCAAATTCTCGTAGATCTAGAGGGTTCATGTCGGAATCATATCGAATTATAGGCATTGACTATAAAATTGAAGGCGTATTGCATGTGGTTTTTCGCTGTGTTGTTTATACATTGTATACTTATTCTTGGATTTGTGAAAGCTCTGGCTCTCTGTGTAAGGTTTTTTGTTTTTATTTTCTACTTGGTTCAGGTAACTGTAGGACCTTGTAAGATTCCTAAGCCTAGAAGTTGGAGTCCAGTAGAACAAAGCAAATGGACGAGGTTTGTTTCAATCAACTCTATGATTGGCATATTACCTAAACTGAGAGTCTTCCAAGTCCCAGCGACACCAAAATGAAAGAATCTACTGACGGTTCCAAACACGGCCGACAAAATCGGCTAGATTCAGCCGCCGGCTCCGAATCTCCGGCGAGAGACCTCCCGGACATTCCTAAAAAATCACGGCGGAAGAAGTCTAAGGAATCCGTCCCCGGCGATTTCTCTCTCTACAAGAGTTTGGGCAGATGTGTTAGGGGGCTGACCAGCCGGAATTAATGGTTGGCCGCCGACCGGCGAAGCCATAGAGTTGTTTCTCTCTCTAGATCGTCCAAATCGGTTATATTCGAATGTATATTTCAGCTGTATTCAGGTTTAATCAGTTGTATTTAACTATTTTATTCCGCAGTAGTTAGTTGTATTCAAGTGTTTTATACAACTGTATTCAGTTATATTCAATTATAGTTAGTCATATTTAACTATTTTATTCAGTAGAAGTTAGTTGTATTTTGTTGCATTCAAGAGTTTATTTAGCTATATTCAGTTGTATTTTTGTTATATTCAAGTGTTTTATTCAGATGAATTAAGTTGTATTTTGTTGTATTCAACTGTATATAGTTCTACTCAACTGTATTATTCATATGTATTTCTCTTTATTCAGCTATAATTTTTATTATGTATCTTTCAAATACAGATTAATGAGGGATCGTTTTAGTTCGTTGAGTTAAATTAGAAGAATATCATGTGATTTGATTTACTTCCGTTTTTAGCGCAGATACGTTACTGTATTTAATGTTAATGTTGCTTGAATACAGCTAAATACATGTCAAACATAGTTGGAATTCCAGTTTTACGCCTATATTTTTTGTTGCATTAATGAATACAACAAATTAAATACATGAAATACATTGTATAAAAATATAAAATATATCTATAACACGTAATATAGTAAAGGGTATCTATAAATAGCTAATTAAACCAAAAAGATGGTACTTTATGAAAAATTCCCAAATTTTAATTGCATAAAATTAAAATATAATTAGAAGATGGGAGCGAAATAGAAGTGGAAAAGTAGAAATGTTGGAATAAGTATTGGAATATTGAGAACCCATTTGTTTCAATTGAAAATTAGCACAATTTTCCAAAGAGTAATATTATCCTCTTTCTTCTTCCCTAAAATAAAATCTAAATCTGTGCTTCTTCCCTCGTTGAATAAGAATATTAAAGGGAATAATAATCTCCTTTAAACGCAAAGACATCTTTACGTGGAGATTGTACAATATAAAAAAATAATAGTAATCAAGATTTAATGACCCCAAGAACTGATGCTTGAAGTGACAAGGAATGCTTAGCATCACCAATATGCAGACTGTGTTTACCAATTGGAATTCTTCGAACACCTGCCCTGTCTACCACGCTTAAATACTTGCAAACATGAATATTTATCGCCACTCGTTGCAGCGACCCCGCCGGGACATGCACTTTTTCAAATGCTACCAATTGTTTATGTGGCGCCCAAAGTCTAACGGGCGGCTTCGAAAATACGAGCAATGTTTGCGTCCCGTCCTTTGATCCTACGTTCTTCACGTCGATATGAACTTGAATTGATAACTTGCTGCATTTTGCATGTGTTACTCTGATTGCTTTGCTTGTTGTTATTGTGGTGTTGGAAGCATGGCGACCAAATATTGGAATGGCTAACATGTTTGGAGCTTCAGCAATTGTGTTTATGAATTTAGTGTAGCTTAATCCATGCCCAAATGGATATACTAATGGACCTTTGTAGAAACGGTATGTTCTTCCAGGGTAACCTTTGGCTAAGTTTGCTCGCATGTCCATTCTTGTCATTGGTAAATTGTTTAGGTACTCCTGTGGGTACCATGTCATTGGCAGCTTCCCACCTGAAAACATGTTTTACTCGATGATCAATTACACTTATATATGCTGATAATTAACGTAAAGAATTTTTACTCTATATTTGTTATAGCTATATCATAAAAAGATCACTAAAATTACAATAAATATTAAAATTTGAACTCATAGTTTAAAAAGGGCCATGGGTTCCTTGGTAAGAATATAAAATAAATCCATCAAAGCTAAGTCTTACATCAGCTTCTTAGTATTAGCTAGTAACCTACACTATTTTTCAGGACGCTAAACCGATTTTTGTGGACGATTGACTGATTTTTTAGGTGATTTAATAGAATAAAATATTCTAAGAAATGAGTAGAGCGATCTATAGTATAAAATATTCTAAAGAAATGAGTGAGAATCAGTTTATTTTAGTTAAGCTCTATATGAATTCTCTATATCCTATTTAGCTTCGGGGACTTACAAAAAGGTTCCAAATAAGTCCTAACTGATCAAGCTCTAGCCATTAATCATACACTTACCAAAATAAGTTAAACACATATTAAAATTGAAAATTCAAATAAATAAGGTTCTTTCTCTCCAAGAATCACACACAAAACTCCCCTTCCATATTTTTTAAGTATGATTATCAACATTAGATGCAAGACGGAAATTTTTTTTTATGGATGAGGTACAAATAAGTGATGAAATATAGAAAAAAATATATATACAATATTACAAAAATCTAAGCAAAAAATAACTTTTTTCAATGGGTATAGTTGAAATTCATTGAAAACATATAGATGAGTCAATATAGAAAATTTGAGGAAGATTGGAGGTGATTTGGTATCAAAATTCATAATTAAAACCGAGTTCAAAAAATTCTTCTGCAACACATGTATCAAACATGTATCATACATGTATCTCATGCATATGTATACATGGATATACATGTGACACACAATTGGTACAAATATGTTACATATGTGATACACAAATGATACATAGTGTGATACACATATCATATTTTTTTCATGTTCATCTTTTACTTCAAATTTTCAATTCAAATCACCTGAAAACTCCACTAAATCATCTCAAAACTGAGATTCAAGCTCGTTAAGATGTACCCAATCTATTCTAATAACACTCACTCAAAAGAAAATAAAATTTTAATAATTTTTTTTGGCTACAAATAACTAATTGGCTAATATTAGTAATATTTTATGAATTGATTAATTTTTGTAATGAACTATTTATAAATGGACATAGCTGGTAATTTTTCTTCGCTTAACTCACTACGATAAATGAGTCGAGTCCATTGACTCCATTATTAACTTTACGTTTGAATGAATAAAACAGAAGGGGCCCAAAAGAGGAACTAGAAATCCATTTTTGTGGATCTAGTAGTGAGTTTACCTGGATTATGGGCTCCAAAAAGAACATCAGCAATAGCAGCACCACCAGCTTGTCCAGGATAACCAACCCAAACAATACCAGCAATTCGTGGATCCTTCTCTGCAAATGTAACATCAACTGGGCCTCCAGACATAAGGACCAATATAACAGGACCTCTTGAGGCCTTGGATACTTGGGAGATGAGATCTTGTTGGAACCCAGGCAAAAGTAGCCCAGTTCTGTCTCTGAATTCAGCCTCAATAGATTGGTCCAGGCCCATTACTAGCACCGTTGCATCCGCCTGACGTGCAGCATCTACAGCTCCAGGAAATAGTCTATCATCAGAGCAAGCTACATCACCACAACCTTGTTGGTGAATGGTCTTTGCATACTTTGCTATTCCTTGTAATGGGCTTGTGTATCCACATGCAACACCTACATTTTTATAAAGCTCAATTAGTCCACATAATTAATACTCTCTTGTCTCATACTATGTGTCTGTGTTTGACTAGATAAGGAGTGTTTACCTGCGTAATTTCCAATCATTGTGACGGTAACATCGGAATTAGGTCCAATGACAGCAACGGTACGATGGCGTCGGGGAGAAAGAGGAAGAGCAGGCCCATGATTCTTGAGAAGAACAATCCCCTGTCTAGCAGCTTCAAGCGCTAGTTCTTGATGGGCCGGGCTGCAAACATCTCTTGGGCCAAGGTGACCATAAGGTTGGGTTGATGGTTCTCCATCAAACATACCAAGCCTCATCTGAACAGCAACTGTATTAGCTAAATTGGTATCTATAGAAGCCTCTTTAAGGATACCGCTTTGCACTGCAGTCTCCGTATGTTGGGCCAGAAAAGGCCCACAGTCCAAATCAAGGCCCGCTTTGATAGCATCAGCAGCAGCTTCCTCAGGTGTTGAAGTATAGTGTTGATTTTCATAGAAAACTCCGACGGAGTCACAGTCGGAGACAATGTAGCCGTTGAGACCCCAACCGCCACGTATGGTTTTGCGAAGAAGGTCTGGATCAGCACAAGTAGGTATGCCATTGACTTGATTGTATGAGCACATTACACTAGCTACCTTACCTTCTCTAACACAACTTCTAAATGGTACGTCGAATGTATCTTCCATGTCTTGCTTGCTAACCTGTGTACATTCCCATAATTGTTAAAATTAAAGGTTTCATAATATTGTAATGTTTCATGCAAATGATGTCTTGCTTAGTTGCTTTCTGTAACCGGTGGACACTGCCATGAATTGTTCAAAAAGTAACAAACGAGAAGAGAAGAAATGGTTGTAATGTTTCAAAATTCAAACAAATGATCCATAACGAGGCATCCTAGATAACTTGTATAGTGTGAACGGAGAGCCTGATCCCCAAATTAGAGGTGATCAACATGCTTAAAATTTGAATACAAGATATTGGTGGTAAGATGAATTAAAAACACAGTTATTGACTCATATTATTCATTAAAAATGGGTTGAATAATGAATTTTATAAATAACCAATAAATTTAACTTTTATATTTAAAAATATTCCAAAAATTGAGGGTTCTCAAGTTTGGAAGATCAAGAATTCCCTCAAAATTGATCATATTGAAGAAATTATATCTATATTATCTGTGGATTTACTCACTTTTATTTGTATTAAATATGGGCCGGTTGATTTGCCATCCTATACCGTCTATTTTCATTGCAATGGTGATATGCTGGATTCGGTATTAGTGGGGACAGTTCAGTAGCAAGAATCACAATACAAATCGTAATGTTACAAATTTAAAGTAATAGCCACCTGACAGCTATTGCCTCATTGGTTTCACATTCCTTGTTAATGATTTAAATATAGCGTGGCCTAAGTTTGAGGCTAGTTACAGATATAGTCCATTGGTAGCTGGTATATGCATACCTGTATCTTGATTCGACCTATGTATAAACTTCTCTCAATTTACGTGGCAATATTTAACTATATATTCTCTCTTTTCAATTTATCCGAACATGTTTGACTAGACACGAAATTTAAGAAAAAATGTGGATTTTTGGAATTTGTGATCCTAAACAAGTCAAAAAGGGCCACATAGTATTTGAGTTATAATAAAAGCTTCTCATTAAGGGTATAATTGTAAGTTTAACCTAAATTGTTACTCCCTCCGATCCAAAATATGTGATTTTTTGGATGTTTTCACATATATTAAGAAATCCACCTTTTAGTATTAATTTGCAGTAGAATTGACCATAATAGCCTTTATTATCTCACATAAACACTCTTAAAACATATTCTAATATTATTTACTCCAAGGACAATGTAGGAAAAAATTAATTCATTCATTCTTGAAATTTGAAAAAATCACTTATTTTGGACCACAAAAAAAAAATACCAAAAAATTACTTATTTTGGAATGGAGGAAGTACCAAATTTAAAAAGAGTTCATTTTTGTTTAAACGAACTAAATTGACATAAACGAAAACAGAAAGAAAGAAATAAAGACTATTTAAATTTACAAGATGGCTGTAAATTATCTCATTAGAAAAGAAATGAGAAATTTAAAATAAAATTATTTTTAAATATAAAATGGGATAGTTTTGGAACAGAATAAAAAAATATAACACATAAATTAGGAACGAGGAAATAATAAAAAAGTTTTACAAATATATCCATGATCCTAATAGCGAAATTTTATATGCGTCTCAGTTTGCAAGAACATATAAAAAAAAAAAAGGATGTCTGAAAATACAAAAAGTGATGGTGCCTAGAAATGCTGAGTGGTCAGAAAGAAGAAAAGGGTGGGAATTTCACGAGATGTACATAAAATTACTCCATTTCCAGAATTGGAAAAAGATTGATGAATAGTAGTGACGTATGGAATTACCTTAGCATTAAAGTGGAATCTATCGACCCCACTCCAGTTATCGAGGTCGTAAGCCGTATAGTGCTTGCAACATGCCGCTACTTTCAGCCGGTCACCTTCCTCATTTCCCTGTAACCCTCTCACGTAACGCTCTGCGTATATACCGGCCACCACTGGATCCTCACCGGGAGTTTCCTGTCCCCGACCCCACCTTGGGTCTCTAAATATGTTCACGTTTGGGCTCCAATATGTCAGTCCTCCCATATCTCCATTGTACATTGCTCTTGCTTCATCTGATACCACCTGCAAAAACAATTTAACAATGTTTAGGAATATATACCAATAATGTATCAAAATTGTGTACATCCTAACAATTTCATTTAAATAAGAAGTAAGAGAGGCAAATTCATATTTTTAAGTTTATGGATTTCTAAAAAAATTCAAGTTAATATTCCATAATAACTGAATTAACGGACTGCGTTCCGAGCTAATATTCTTATACATTTAAAGGATTTTTCAATACAAATATAGAATATAGACAAAAGTTAGTGGGTTCACAGGAACATGTAAATATTGCACTGGATCCGCCCCTGGGTATGATTAATTGTCTGTAGTAAGTCTAAACTGAATAATTTTAAAGCTAGAGTTATAATTTGCTAAACAATTAACTATTGTATGGGCAGTGTAAATGTTATCTTAATTTGTTCCATTTTGTCTAATACTATTTACTCAGTATTAGTTAATTTAAAAACAAATAGAGAGTACGTTTTGATATTATCCATCTATACTATGATACCCCACGCCCCACCCCCACCCCTTATAAGGGGATGTGACCTTATATTGAATAAAATGCCTGTTCAATTCTGGCAAAGTTGTAACTTGGGTTGGGCTCATACCCTTACAAACTGTGGAATAAGTTATGGCCTATGGGACCCAAAGTGTCAACAATGCTCTCATTGGTTGCAAGTTACAACTAGGACAGAAGAAAGAAGACCTCTTTGCCAAAATGCACCTTTTTTTCTTTTCTTCTTCTATTCCCCTATTACCCTACTCTTCAAAGTAATGGCTACCTTTAACTTTACATATGCAAATGACGTTACCTATTTAGCTTTTGTCCCAACGGATGCTATATATTATGAAACATTTACTATATGTCTTTATATTAGTGAAACCAAAGGAGTTGGGATTACTATAAATTAACGAGTTACTTATCACATCACGAGTTGTCAAATCCTAGTCCTAATGGGTAAGGAAAAGTATTTCACTTCTAATTTTCTTTCTTTGGTGCTTAAAAAGTACTACCTCCAATTTGATTGGACACGAAATTTAAAAAAAAAAATAAGATTTTTAAACTTGTGGTATAAAATGAAAAATAAATATTTTGTGTGGTTATAAATCATTGCATAAAGGTAAATTGTTTCCAAATAAGGAAAGAAGTCATTCTTTTTGGCATGAATCAAAAAAAAAATAGATTCATATAAATTGAAATGGAGTGAGTATAAAAGTCAATGGATGGATATGATAAACAAACAACAAGTCGCCCTCTTCTTTTGAAACAAAAAAGTGTTCATCAAAGATAAACTTAATTGATGCCAAAGCTCTAGTTTGAAACATCAAATTGTGTGAGGATATCCCACGTTAATTTGAGAGAATAGCTAGGCATGTAGTCCGTTTTTATGATTTTGAATGTTTAAAGTGTGTACGTCATAAGATGGAAGTCCAATATTTTAATAAACAAGATATTTATGGGTTCGATAATGTTAAGAAAATGAATTCATCTTTCGCGTTAGGCCTAACTTAAGGTTAAAAACTAAGTGAAAATTATCAAAATTCTTGTAAGAAGACAACGACACATTTCTTTACCCAATACTAACATTAATTCCGACAAAATGCGCATACGTATAATATCCTATACTTTAACCAATTGTAATAGGCTGTAGATTCTTTTTAAAGTTACATCAACTCATATTTATTCTTGACAGTAAATTTTCCTTAACTAAAAAATAATTTGATATTATAATAATCTCTATATAGTTATCGTCAAGAACTCAAGATATTTTTAAAAAATACCCACCGCCAACAATCAGCAATTCCATAGTACAGTCGCATGAATCGAAAAGTAAGATCTCTACTCAGCTCTACGCCATAGAAAAAGTAACAAGTGCACTATCCTTTACCTTAGAAAAGTATGCTTAGCTAATACAATACATATAATTATTACTACACTGTAAGCATAGTTTAGACTGATAGAGATGGAGTAATTACTAGTTTTACTACGTCACGATTAATGATTATTATTACTATTTACATGTAATTACTGTATAAGTGAATACCAGAATAGTATATTAATTCTTACCCGGCCAATTTCTTGCCACAAGGAAGCATTGAAAGAAGCAGCAGTAGTAATGACTTGAGGGAAGCTGGTGGCTCCTGGAAAATCACCACCAAACTTAGTCCCTGGTCCTACATTTGACACTCCATGTAGTGCCTCTGACCACCATTCATAGCCTTTAATACCAAGCCTTGGCACTGCTGCGGCAGTATTCCCCAACAATTTCACCTTCTCTTGTAATGTTAACCTCCCAATGAGGTCCCTTACTCTATCACCAATGGCCAAATTTGTTTGACAAAAGGGGAAGTTTTTGGTAGCCCCATCTCTTGAGTCACAGGCAAATGGGGGACGACCTTCAACAGATACTGCAATAAGAAAGAAGAAAAATATGAAGAGAGTGGAGGTGGGGTTGCTGAGGCCTCCACTCATTTTTGTGTTTGTGGGAAGAGAGAATATTTGTCCCTTTCCAATGGACAATGGTGTGAGAGCTTTGGATGTAAAATAGTGAGAATATATAGAACTGAAACAGAGTTTTTGATTTGTTTCAGTATGGCTATTGGCTGGCTAGTAGTTATGGAATTAATGATGCATGAGATGATGGGCATTTAACAACTGATGGTTGATGGGGTTATACACATTGTTTTCGACTTATATTATATTTATATAAATAAATAAAAGAATTCTTGTTATATTTGCATTAATGGTTATAAAAAAATAACAGAGCAACATTACTTGGATTCGTACAAATACCGCTTTGTTCTTGACTGTCAGATCACCATGATGCTTGTTTCACTGTTTAAAGGAAGCTTATACATACTCCCTCCGTTGTTTAAAGGAAGCTTATACATACTCCCTCCGTTCCAATTTATGTGAACATGTTTAAATGGATACGAAGTTTAAAAAAAATGAAGACTTTTGGAATTTGTGGTTCTAAACAAGTTTAAATGGGACCCAGAGTATTTATGTGGTAATAAAAGTTTCTCATTAAGGGTAAAGTTGTAACTTTAAGCTAAATTGTTACCAAATTTAAAAAGAATTTATTTTTTTGGAACGGATCTAAAAGAAACATAAACCGGAAGGAGTATATAGGATAAGGTTTTATACTTCTTTTTTATCTTTTAAGGTGAAAATGCAAGTTGGAGGTTGCAACTTGCAAGACCAGTTGATGTTGACTAGGAGTATTATTTAACCAAATCACTTTTGATATAACGGCGCTCAACTTCCTACCTTAGACGTGTCGGAGAATACTTTTCAATTTAAAAAATATACACTAACACACACAAATTAAGGTTCCCTTAATTTTTTCAGAGGATCTAAATCTTTTACATGTATCCAACTTCTTAAGTACGTTACAACCACTAATTATTTTCTGTAAATATATCTGATCCATGCATATGATGTATAAATTTTTAATTTGAATAAAACGTTGTTCACTTAAAAGCTCCGGTGCATTTAGCTTTTCTACCACCATTTTGTTGTTGTTACCATCCAACAACGAGCACCATCGTCAACCGCTATCGCCAATCATTTCATTGTTAACTACCATTACCCGTTACTGTTGGCACTAAAAATCCTAAAGTGACCAAAGTGACCCATTTACAAAAGATGAGAAGTTTGAGATCAGAGAGAGAAGATAAGCTTATGCTATCAGACCAAACAAATGAAATAAAGCAAAGATACAAAGACTCAATCTCTAAGCCTCTCACACGCATGAATGCACAAACCAATCAGAGCCCTCCATCACAAAATAAGAGATTTAGTCTGTCACCTACGCGTGTTAATTTGAGCACAGATGGTTTACATAATAGGAAGAAAGCAGAATCTTCTAGAACCAGATTAGCTAGATAATAATATTATAAATGTATTTTTCATTTTTTAATTCTTTCATCAGTTTGTTAGGCCTAGCTGAATAAGTGAAGGATACGTGGAGCAAATTAGTTATAGAGATTCTTCTCTTTGTTGTATATAACGGGACACTGTACAGATGCAGAATTGATTCAAGAAAAAAAGGCAAATCTTTATTTACATCTCTTCATGGTATCAGAGCGATAGATATCTAATCTTCTAAAATTCCATCTTTTTCTCTGTCATTTTTTTCTTCATGGCACCAAACTCTTCAGATGATAACTCAGGAGTTTTTGCTACTCCGTCCATCACTGCTACTCCAACCTTCACTCAATCAGCCCTAGCAATTACCGATTCCACCCACCCCTGTTATCTCCATCCTTCAGACTCACCAGGAATGGTGCTTGTCAACTCAGTGTTTGATGGAAAGGGGTATGGAGGATGGTGTAGAGTCATTGTCATTGCACTCTCAGCTAAAAATAGGCTAGGCTTCATTGATGGAAGTTGTGCTGAACCTGATCCATCTTCAAATCTATTTAAACTATGGAATCGTTGCAGTGAAATGGTCGTCTCATGATAATTGAACTTGCTCTCGAAGGATATAGCAGAGAGTGTTCTTTACTCCAAAACAGCAAAAGACAACTGGAAAGAACTTGAAGTTAGATTTGGGCAATGCAATGGTGCTCAACTCTATCAATTGGAAAAAGAATTGAGCGACCTTGTGCAAGAAACCTCTTATGTAGCAGGTTACTACACCAAAGTGAAAAGAATTTGGGATGAGGACACTTTGAATACCTGCATTCACTGCACATGTGAGTGCACTTGTGGAGGTAAAACAAGGACTGAGAAATCCCTTCAAGATGGTCGCGTGATCCAATTTTTAATGGGACTCAATGAAGCCTACTCTGATGTGAGAAGTAATATTATGTTGATCTCACCCCTTCCTAGTATTAATCAAGCTTACTCCCTGCTTATTCAAGCTGAGAAGCAGAGGGAGATCCATGTAGCACAACATCCAGTTGAGTCTGCCTTCCTAGTGCAAAACCAGCAACCAAACTATCAGAGATATGGAAACAATAAAGGCAGGTTCAAAATAACTTTTGAAAGTAAGAAAAATAATCAGGTCTGCAATTATTGCAAGAAGCCTGGACATACAATTGACAAATGCTATAGGATCATTGGTTTCCCCTTAACTTTCAAGTTTACTAAATCCAATAGGTACCAGGGAGGAGCATACAACAATGTTGCAGTTGTAGTTGATGAGAGTGTAAATAAATTAATTATAGGAATGGAAGGTAATTCAACAGGAAAAACAGTAACACAAGAGCAATTTTCTCAGCTTTTTCAACTGCTTCAACAAGTGAAGATTGGGCAACAGGGTGAACAAACCTCTGAAGCAAAGGTTTCTGCCAATTGTGTTGGTACAACTGAGCTCTTTGTAAACTATTTCTCTTGTTTTCCTCATTTAAACTGTCTCTCATGTTTTTCTCACAACAATTCTAACTCCTAGATTCTAGACTCAGGAGCCTCAGAGCATATGACTTTTGATTATTCACTTTTATTCAACATCCAACCTTTAACTAAATCTGTATAAGTTAATCTTCCAAACTCCTATAAAGTAAAGGTCAGTCAACCAGGAAGTGTGCATGTTCTGCCAAATTTAACCATACATAATGTGTTATTTGTTCCATATTTTAAATTCAATCTTTTATCAGTCCACAAACTTACCAAACAGCTTCGATGCCTCTTACTTTTTTCATATTTTGGTACAATATTGCAGGCCCCTTGAATGAAGAGGCCAGTGGTAGTTGGTGAAGTCAAGGAATGTCTCTACATCCTTAATTCTGCCTCTATCAGTTCTGGTCTAGATTCAGGAAACCAACCACTTTTTCAGTCTTATTCTGCTTGTAATAATCTTAGGAAAGATATTGTCTCCTATTTAGTTTCTTATTCTGCTAGAGTCAACTATAATGTAAGCATATGGCACAGAAGGTTGGGACATATGCCTTTATCTAGTATGCAAAACATATCACAATTTTAATTCAAATCTTTATCTTCTTTTAATGATCCCTGTGATGTTTGTTCTCAAGCCAGGCAAGCTAAATTGCCATTTTATTCTAGCAGTATTACTACTAAATCTATTTTTGAACTTATTCATATTGATACTTGGGGACCCTATAAGGTTGATACCCATGAAGATTATAGGTATTTCCTTACTATAGTGGATGATTATAGCAGGGGAACATGGACCTATTTGTTAAGAACTAAGAGCAATGCTTTCTCTGTTCTGCAATCTTTTCTTGCCTTAGTAGAAAGGCAATTTAACATTAAAGTAAAGGTCATTCGTTCAGACAATGCTTTAAAATTAGGTACCAGTTTAACTGCATCCAATTTTTTATCCTCTAAGGGCATTTTGTATCAAACTTCTTGTGTTTCAACACCACAACAAAATGGAGTCGTCGAACCAAAACATAAACACCTTCTTGAAATATGCAGAGCTTTATTATTTCAATCCAAATTGCCTATTGAATACTGGGGGGGACTGTTTGCTAACTGCTACATTTCTCATCAATAGGTTCCCTCTAGGACTGTTTGCTATCCTCTCACACGTATGAATGCACAAACCAATCAAAGCCTTTTACATTCTATGTCCCATATTACTGAACCAACCAGTTACACTCAGGCAGCTGTCCATCCCAGTTGGCAGGAAGCCATGGCTAAGGAATTTGGAGCCCTAGAAGCCAATCAAACTTGGAAAGTGGTTAAATTACCTAGGGGGAAGAAACCTCTGCCTTGTAAATGCATTTACAAGGTAAAATACAGGTCTGGTGGGAGTATAGAACGTTTTAAAGCCAGACTTATTATTAGAGGAGACATTCAAAGAGCAGGAATAAACTTCACCTAAACATTCTCCCCTGTGGTTAAAATGACCACAGTCAGGTGTCTTATCATAATTGCTATGAAAAAGCATTGGAAACTTTTTCAATTAGACGTCAATAACGCATTTTTACATGGGGACCTACATGAGGAAGTCTACATGATATTTCCAGCTGGTATGATCCCACCTAGTCCTAATCATGTTTGCAGGTTGAAGAAATCATTATATGGTCTAAAACAGGCTTCACGTCAGTGGTATGCAAGGCTCACTGGTGCACTCAATTTCAAGGGTTACTCTCACTCGCTTAATGATTACTCCCTATTTTTTAAGAAAACAGATTCTGGTATTACTATTGTCACAGTATATGTCGATGATATTCTTCTCACAGGTGATGATCCTATTGAGCAAAACTCTCTTAAGTCTTTTCTTAAATCAGAATTTAGAATTAAAGATCTTGGTGAAGCAAGTTATTTTCATGGACTTGAAATTATTAGAGAAAAAGGTGGAATGATTGTAAGCCAGAAAAAGTTTACCTTAGAGTTATTATCTGAATTTGGATGCTTTGATTTAACACCGGCCTCCTATCCACTCAATCCATCCTCAAAGCTTAGGGGAGATATTGGTGAGCTTCTATTGGATCCAACTGTATATCGATGTCTATTGGGAAAGCTTAAATTTTTTAACTAATAGACAGCCAGATCTTTCATTTGTCGTCCAGCACCTCAGTCGGTACATGTAGAGTCCTCTCCGACCTCATTTCGATGCAACCATTCGTTGTCTCAGATATCTACTTTCTACACCTGATATAAGACTCTTCCTGAACTCAGATCCTTCACTACAATTATTGGCATTTTGTGACTCCGACTAGGCTTCTTGCCCTGATTCATGTCGGTCAGTTAGTCGGTTCTATATCAGTCTCGGCAATTCTCCCATTTCTTGGAAGTCCAAGAAACAATCTTTGATATCTCTTTCATCCGCTAAGGCCGAATATCGATCTATGAGGCATGTCGTCACTGAAATTACTTGGCTTATTCGGCTCCTTGCAGATATATCAATTTCTCCTTCACTACCTGTTTCCCTTCATTCTGATAGCCAAGCAGCAATCCACATAGCCAAAAATACCATTTTTCATGAAAGAACTAAGCATGTGGATTTGTACTGCCATTTTGTTTGATACCAATTCTTGGCCGGATTAATTTCACTCACTTTTGTTCCTTCTAAATCTCAGATTGTTGATGTCTTCACTAAGTCACTTGCTGGACCTCTTCATCGCTCCATTCTTTCCAAGTTGGGTGTTCTTACTCACCCCTCCAACTTGGGGGGGGGGGGGTTGGCACTAAAAATCCTAAAGAGACCAATTTACAAAAGATGAGAAGTTTGGGCTCAGAGAGAGAAGAGAAGCTTATGCTATCAGACCAAACAAATGAAATAAAGCAAAGATACAAAGACTCAATATCTAAGCCTCTCACACGTATGAATGCACAAACCAATCAGAGCCCTCCATCACAAAATAAGAGATTTAATCTGCCACCTACACGTGTTAATTTGAGCACAGATGGTTTACACAATAGGAAGAAATCAGAACCTTCTAGAACCAGATTAGCTGGATAATAATATTGTAAATATATTTTTCATTTTTTTATTCTTTCATCAGTTTGTTAGGCCTAGCTAAATAAGAGATGAACACGTGGAGCAAATTAGTTATAGAGATTCTTCTCTTTGTTGTATATAACGGGACATTGTACAGATGCAGAATTTATTCAAGAAAAAAAGGCAAATCTTTCTTTACATCTCTTCAGTTACGTTCTATATGTAACTCAAAACCACCATCAATAACAACTGTACAATCACCACGCTAGTCATCTCTATCGATCACCACCACCACCACTAGTTATATATGTATGGATCAAAACTGATCAAGGGAACTCGCCTGAAAGAGGGAACTAAATGATGTATTAGGCCGAGGTCATGCTTAAGAAGTAACGTTGGTAAGCCGAGTAGCTAAGGTCGAGGTCGAGTATTCAGATTGGCCTAAGCGGCTAGTTTAGCAATAAGATATTTTAAAGGAATATTCTACATAATATTCTCTACATTTTTACTTACAGTAGGTAAAGGATATGTCCCATATAAGTAAGAAGAGAGAGAGAGAATGGAGATGGGGCATGTAATATTCTATTTGATAAGTTCTCTCTAGAAAAGTTGACTCTCAAGTAACTACAAATATTATCTTTACACAAGATTCGATTGGTGACTTTTTCACATCAGATCCGATAAAGTTTTCTATATTCCCACGTTTGGTTATCTTACATCGCTGTCAGATGGAGAGTCACCAACCTCATTGAACTTTTGAGTGAATCAATCTCTCTATTTACATTTATTGTCATTTACCAAATTTATTGCTTGTCCTTATACCCTTATTCATTCATAAAAAAATATCATTTAACACCCTGTTGATATTTAATAGCTTTGAATGCAATTTTTAGATTATTTCTATCCATTGATCTTGGATCTAGGATTTATTATATGTAACTAGAATTAACTCATTATCGTTTATTTAATTAGTTTAACAAAAAGGTTTAACACTTTTTGGTCAAACGTCAACTATCATCTCATGATCATTATTATTGATCACGACCACTTTTAACAATCTGCTTCTAGCTTTTAAAGTGTGCTTTAAACAAACAATTGCTATAGCACACCAGAGATCTTAAGATTTTATTTCTGATATTCAATTTACACAAATTTATTTGAGTTTTATTTGTTAATAACGATTAATTATATGTATTCAAAATGTTGAAAAAATAAGTATTGTTGAAAATACAATTACAACTGAAAAATAAAATGAAGCAAATAAAATATCTTTAGGCTGATGCACGGATATCTCGCTCTCTTTAAGGAGATTCAAGCCCATTGCAACAAAGTCTTCACTGGTCGAGCAGTAATCCTCTTGACATGTCTTCCCTAGGACATAACAGTCCGATCATGTCATATGACTCAAATAAACTCTAGACAAGTTGTTGAGTCCAAAGTTCCACCAAAATGAACACCTCCTTCAATAAAAATAAAAACTCTCTTCTTCTTTTTTCACAACTTTAATCTCACTCTATTGAAACACTCTACAATTATTTTTCTCACCACATTATGGAAGAAAAACTCTTATTTATAGGTGTAGCCGTGTAAGAATTCTTCCTTGAATTAAATTGGAAGAAAGTGGGTTAATAAGTTATGAAATCATGGAGAACAGGGGATAATGGTTGAGTTATTATGAAATTAGTGGTAGAACATGGGATAAGAGTTACAATGAGTTATGGCCATTCTATACATCATGGAGTAGTGGGTGTAATGTGAGTTATGGCCATTTTCTACATATGGAGTAGTGGGAGTTATGACATATTTTATTTTAATATTAAAATTCTATAATAGTAACATTCCTCCACTCATTTTAATATTAAAATATATATAAGAGAGTTTATCAGTTGAAGGGAGACTATCATGCATAATGAATGTGTGCTCTACATTGAACCCCCACTTAACAAAACAACGATCTTTACTCCCGAGTCAGTAGTGGTATAGACTTGAACTATGACTGCTTTAGGGAAATAAATAATCACTGCTTATACATAATAATAAAGGTGTTGACATGAGCTTTATTAGAAATCACATTACGGTCTTGTGCTATTTTCATGAGTGTTTTTGAGAACAAGCTCAATTCTCATAGGAAGCGGCCTACTTCCACACTCGCATAGGTGAAATCTATCAAAGGTGCTCCTGTAACTTTAACACCGCACTCATACGAGCTAAAAATTTTCATTAAGAGTTAATAAAACTCAACTTCACAAATCATTACAGGATAAATGCACTCACACCATAGGGATGAAACAATAATAAAAATAGTGCATTTCAAACCAAGCCATCATATGATTCGTTCTTCCCATTGAACCTGGTTATAGGATCTCTAGTCCCCAGGTTGGGTTCTCTCATATATGACTTATAAGTTTATGGGCTTTAATCTCATCACCCTCGATGTGCTACATACCCTTTCTCTTGCTAAGGCCTTAGTTAGTGGATATGCAAGATTATCACAAGATTTAACATAATCAACATTGATTGTACCACTTTTCAAATATAATCTCATAGTACTATATTTTCTCCTTATAGGTATGGATTTACAGTTGTAATAACGGTTTTGTACTCTACCAATTGCATCAGTGCTATCACAATGAATCAAAATAGGAGAAATTAGTTTTTTTAAAAAATAGAAGTCGAAATAATAAATCTCTCAACCAATTCACTTCCTCGCTAGCTGAAGCTAAAGCAATTAGCTCAGCCTCCATGGTAGAGTTAGCAGTTATTGTTTGCTTTTTTTATTTCCAACAAATAGCACCACCTCCCAAAGTAAAAATATAACCAACAGTAGAACAACAATTACCAGATAAAGTTCCAATCTGCATAAAAAATCCTTCGAGTACAACATGATTTTTTTATAAAGTAAGTCATAGGATTTTGTACCAAGTAAATACTTCATAACTTTTGTTAATTCCAATGTTAACTACCTGGCTTACTTGTAAACCCGCTAAGTACTCTTATTGCGTGTGCAATATCAGGTCGAGTAAAATCGGTTACATATCTCAAGCTTCCAATTAAGCTAGCATATTCCTTTTGGTTTATCACATCATTGTCACTTTGTGCAGGAAATAAGTGAACACTTGAATTAAAAGGGGTGACAACATGATTGCAATCAATAAAATTATATTTTTTCAAAACTTTCTAAATATAATATGACTAGTCAAGAAAAATTCCATCACATGTTCTAGTAATTTTATTCCAAGAATGAAATTTATCTCACCCAAATCTTTCACGTCAAAATAGCTACTAAGCATGTTTTTAGTTTCTCCAATAACATTCATGTTAGAGCCAAATATTAACAAATCATCAACATAGAGGCAAACAATTACATGTTAATTATTCCAAGACCTATGATAGATGTACTTATCACAATCATTTGATTTAAAACCATTTTTAATCATGCAGGAATCAAACTTTTCATGCCATTGCTTAGGTGTCTGTTTCAAGCCATATAGGGATATAGTTAGTTTACACATTTTACTTTCTTGGCCTGCTTCTATAACTCTCATGTTGATCCATATATATTTCTTCATTTAGGTCCCCATTTAAAAAAGCAGTTTTATATCCATTTGATGAATATGCAAATAAAAAATTATAGCAACAATAATTAAAAGTCTAATGGACATAATTCTAGTTATCGGAGAAAAAAGTATCAAAAATTTCTAGGCCTTCTAGTTTCTTAAAACCTTTAGCAACTAACCTAGCCTTACAATTATCAACGGATCCAAGCGGTTTTAACTTTTTTCTTAGGACCCATTTTCACCCAATTGTTTTACAACTTGGTGGTAAATCAACCAACTTCCAAATTTTATTAGAAATTAGTGACTCTATTTCATCATTTACAACCTCTTTCTAAAGAATAGCATCAGGTGACAATAAACTTATAATTCTTTTTATTTTTCTATGAAATTAATTTTCAACCTCATGAAGATAATTTTTAAAATTCTCAAACGTATCACTTTTATTTTTCATCAAGTAAACATATATGTACTTAGAGAAATTATCAATAAAAGTTATAAAATATCTATTTGCTCCACGAGTTAAAATCCTCCAACTTCACAAATGTCAGTGTGAACTAATTCTAATAACTCAGTTTTTCTTTCAACTTTGAAATGAGGCCTTTTAGATATTTTAGCTTTACTACAAGTCTCACATTATTCAAGATTCTTTTTAATTATTAGAATTAATCCTAAACTACTCATGATTCCCACATAACGATTATTAATATGAGACAAACGAGCATGCCAAAAATTAGTAGAAGAAAGCATAAAAAAGAACTAGAAGAAATTTTATTCATCTCAACATTCAACTTGAACATCCAATCACATGCATACACCTTACCCACAAAAATACCTTTTTCACTATTACATATTGATCACTCTCAATAATTTGTTTGAAGCCTGCCTTGTTAAGAAGAAAACTAGACATCAATTTTTTTCTCAATGATGGAGTATAAAGTACTTTCAACGTTAATACTCTTCCTGAAGTAAATTTCAACTCAACCTCTACCTTTCTAAGCACCTGGGTTGTGTGAAAATCACCATGCATGATGGTTTTGGGCTCCTCAAATGGAGTACACACTTTAAACCAATCTCTATCATAGCAAACATGACGGTTTGCTCCAGAATCAGCCCACCATCCATCAACATTTTCTACTATGTTAATACCTATTATCACCACCACAAGTGTCTCTTCGGTAACACTTGTTTGTGGTGTAGGATCACGTTTCCAAAATTTGCAAAATTGAGCAATAAGCCTACTCTAACACGACCGGTCATTTTTAGAGTTAGAGCCTCGATCCCCTATTAATTGTTTTTCCCGTATCTATTTCTGCATCGGCATCGGTTGTGGAAATTTGAAGTTTCAAGTTCATTAACTTTGGATTGGAGGAAGATTTGTGTTTTTATCATTGTTTGATGTAATTTTAGGGCTCGACTAAGTTCATATGGTATTTTAGGATTGTTTGGTATGTTTGGTTGAGGTCCCAGGGGCCTCACGTGTTTAGCGGATCAAATATTTAAGTTGAGTTGTTGCTGAATGGATCAGTCATCTGGTGTTTTTGCACCTGCAGTGGAAGGTCCATGAGTGCAGCTTCACTAAAGTGAGGATGAGATCGCAGATGCATCCCTGGACTGGGTAGACAGTAGTCGTAGGTGCAGTTAAGGCACTGCAGCAAGCGGACTCGCTCCTGCGGTGATGGAATCGCAGAAGTGGTGGCAGGTCACAGAAGCAAACATCTGAGCGCAAAAGCGCAACCGCAGATGCAAATAGTTTTGCACAAGTGCAGAGCTTGGGAAGTTAATGAAATTCTACAGGTGCAGAACTATAGTCGCAGAAGTGGTATCGCAGGTGCGATAATGGGCTCGCAGAGGTGATTTAGATGGGCAGAAAAGAGAGGAAATCGAGGGTTTGATTCATTCTCCATTTTTTAGACCTAGAGAGCTCGGATTGAGGTAAAATTTCAAGGGATTTTTAGAGGAAGCTTGTGGGTAACGGTTCCTTACTCGAATTTGGTTATATTTCATGAATCTATTATTTGTTTCTTCATTTAATCAAGGGATTTGAGTGAGAAAGTTAAGAAAATGGGAGAAAGTTCCCCAATCGAATTTCTAAGTTTTGAGTCGGATTTTGATATCGAATTTATTTAATTTTGGTACAAGTAATCTAGTGAGTGAATGGGTGTTAATAATTTATGACTTTTATCCGATTTCAAGACGTGGTCCCGGGGAGGATTTTTGGGCGTTTTTTCTATTTTCTTGCCTTAGCTTTGATTTAATTAGCTAAATTAGTTGTTTGTAGCTATACTTTGTATTTGATTTGGCTAGATTTGGGCCATCCAAAGCCGGAGCAATATTTCGGATTGATTTGAGCTTAGTTCAAGGTAAGTGACTTTCCTAACCTTGCGTGGGGGAATCCCCTTAAGATTTATTACTGTTTGATATATGAGCGTCGTGTACGTGAGGTAACGAGTGCGTACACGGGCTATTTGTTGAGAAAATCCATTTTCATTAATTAAAATATTTTTTTTCCATTAACTCAAAGATAATAGCATATGTAATTATCCGTTTAGTTTAGAAAAGCCTCACTACGTGTCTTAATTGCTTACCTGAATTTTGTGCAACATGCTTAGTGAATTTTCTCCTTCTTTGTTGACTGGACTTAGTCTAAATCGTAGGATTTCGTGTTGTAGTTGTAATCTGTTATTGCACTGAATATTTACTTTGGGACTACGAAACGGTATTGCGGGAGATCCCCCTGCACTATATATTTACTTTGGAACTACGAAACGGTATTCCGGGAGATCCCCCTGTACTGTTTATTTACTTGGGATTGCAGAATAACATTCCGAGAGATCCCCCAGCATTGTATATTTACTTTGGAACTATGTAACAATATTCCGAGAGATTCCCCTTTGCTATTACTATTTTCTGAGCTGTTGGCTTTCATTGAAATTCTATTCCTGGTAGATTTCTGTAACTATTTTACTGTAATGCTTCGTTCTATCTTATTTTATTATATTTATACTAGTAGGGCCCTGACCTATTCTTGTCACTACTCGACCAAGGTTAGGTATGACACTTACTAGGTATGATTGTGGTGTGCTCATGCCCTTTCATGCACATGTTTTTTTGTATACCGATCTAGGTACTAGCTATCAGCTTTGAGTCTAGCTGTGTGGTTTCTTCCTCATGAGATTTCAAGGTACATATGCCATGTCCGTCGACCTCAGAGTCCCCTTCTATCCCTTGTGTTGATTTCCCCTTGTTTTACTTCAGTCATGGATGTATAGAACAATTAGGACTTCTTAGATACTTCTGACATTGCGATATCTGGGTTTTGGTAAAGATGATTATTCTATATACCGAGTGGCATTATTTTCGCTTATTAATTATAACTGTTGGCTTTTATCCTTGTGTTTTTATTTCATTTCCGTAATATTAGGCTTAGCTGGTCGTAGAGACTAGGTGCCGTTATAACAATTTATGGAGGGAGAAATTGGGTTGTGACAAGTTGGTATCATAGCTCTAGGTTCATAGGAGTCGTGAGTCACAAGCCAGTTTGATAGAGTCTCGCGGATCAGTATGGAGATGCATGTACTTATCTTCAGGAGGCTATGGAATTGTTAGGAAAATTTCACTTCATTTCATTCCTTGTCGTGCGAGATTATTCACTTCGAAATTCTAAAATTTTGTCTTCCATTCTCTCACATATGGTGAGGACATGTGCTACCAGAGATGACTAGGCAACCGCGCCCCCTACTAGAGCTGCTTTAGGCTGGGGTCCAGGTGGCCCACTCGACGCACTAGCACCAAATACACCTACTACTAATGCTGGCTCTGCGGGAGACCCATGCACAATTCATGAGCATGTACAACACCTTAGCTCTGGCAGGGATGATTCCTCTTGCTGCAGTCACATTTTAGGACAGGGGAGGAGCATAGAATCCTGTCACCTGTACCCCAGAGTAGCGGGTTTAGGTTGATCAGATTCCAGAGGTTATATCGGTACTGCCTGTAGCCCCAGCTCAGCCCGATGGTAGGGCATACATTTTAGAGGAGGAGCATAGAGGCTTGAGGGGTACAATAAGTATGATCCTCCTACCTTCAGTAGTATAGCATCAGAAGATGCTTAAGGATTTTTGGAGGAGTGCCACAATATCCTCCGCACTATAGGCATAGCAAAGTTGAGTGGGGTTTCTTTAATTGCCTTTCAGCTTCGAGGAGCAGCCTATCAGTGGTGGCGTACTTATGAGTTGGACGGTCCGGATGAGGCAGTTTCTCTTATATGGACTTAGTTCTCGGACATGTTTCTAAGAGAGTACCTCAGAGCCTTAGGGACGCATGATGGAGTTTGAGCAGTTGCACCAAGTTACTATGATTGTTTTAAAGTATGTCATCTATTTTGGTGACTTGGATAAGCATGCACTGGCCTATTTCAGTATCTAGTATGCCTCCTGCACGGGGTGTTTTCGGTGGTCAGTCCAACATACATGGCCCGAGCCAATCACAATCACCACTTCCTTTTAGAGCTTATTTTGAGTGTGGTGGCACTCATCATATGGTGAGGGATTGCCATAGACTTAGAATGGGTGTGCGTCCACAGACTTCTCACCCACAGCGTGCTCTATAGAGCTCCTAGGCTATGATTATAGCACTGGCTGCCACTCCACTTACTTAGCCAGATAGAAGTGGAGATAGGGGAGGTAGAGGCCAGGTCAGATACTATGCCCTCCGTGCTCATTCAGAGACCATTGATTTTGATTATATCATTACAGGTCTTGTTTTAGTCTGTCATAGAGATGCATCAGTTCTATTCGATTCAGGCTCCACTTACTCCTATATGTCCTCTTATTTTGCCCCGTATTTGGGCATATCTCGGGATTCCTTGAGTTTCCCTATTTATATGTCTACTCATATGTGAGATTCTCTTATTGTAGACCATGTTTATCGGTCGTGCTTGATTGCTCTTAGTGGTTTTGAGACTAAAAGCCGATTTATTATTGCTCAGGATGGTAGAGTATGATGTTATCTTGGGCATGGACTGGTTCTTTCCCCATTATTCTATTCTTGATTGCCACGCCAAAATTGTGACATTGGCTATGCCAGGTTTACCATGATTAGAGTGGGTGGGTACTTTAGATTACACTCCAGTAGAGTTATTTCATTTCTTAAAGCTCAGTGAATGGTTGAGAAGGGGTGTGATGCTATCTAAATTATGTGAGAGATGTCAGTATTGATGCCCCTACAGTTGATTCAGTCCTAATAGTGAGGGATTTCCCTGATGTGTTTCCAACTGATCTTCTGAGCATGCCACCCGACAAAGATATTAATTTTTAAATTGATTTGTTGTCGAGCACTCAGCCCATCCTATTCCTCCTTACCATACGGCTCCTCCTGAGTTGAAGGAGTTGAAGGAGCAGTTATAGGAATTTCTTGATAAGGTCTTCATTCGGCCCAATGTGCTCCTGTCTTGTTTGTGAAGAAAAATGATGGTTCTATTCGTAAGTGCATTGATTATCGCCAGCTGAACAAAGCTATAGTGAAGAACCAGTATCCTTTGCCTTATATTGGTGACCTAATTGATCAATTATAGGGTAACGAGTGTTTTCCAAGATTGATTTACATTCAGGTTATCACTAGTTGAAGATTCGGGAGCCAGATATCGCGAAGACTGCTTTCAAAACTCGGTATGGTCATTATGAGTTCCTTATAATGTCATTTGGGCTGACCAACACCCCAACAATGTTTATGCATTTGATGCACAATGTATTTCAGCCTTATATTTTGATACATTCATCATTGTCTTTATTGACGACATTCTGGTATATTCCCGGAGTCGGGAAGATCATGAGCAGCACCTGAGGACTGTGCTTCTGACCTTGAGAGAAAAGAAATTATATGCAAAGTTCTCAAAATGTGAGTTCTGGTTAGATTCAGTAGCATAATTGGGTCACATAGCGTGACCTGAATGGATCAAAGTGGATCCGAAGAAGTTGGAAGCAGTGCAGAGTTGGCCCAGACCATCCTCAGCTATAGAGATTTGGAGCTTTCTTGGTTTGGTAGGTTATTACTGTCGATTTGTTGAGGGATTTTCATCTATTACAGCACCCATGACTAGGATGACCCAGAAGGGTGCTCCGTTCAGGTGGACGAAAGAGTGTGAGGAGAGCTTTCAGAAGCTCAAGACAGCTTTGACTACAACCTTAGTGTTGATATTGCCTACAGGTTTGGGGTCTTATACAATTTATTGTGATGCGTCACGAGTTAGCCTCAGTATGGTGTTAATGCAGGACAGTAGGCTAATAGCCTACGCATCCAGATAGCTGAAGGTGCATGAAAAGAACTATCTCATCCACGGCCTTGAGCTAGAAGCTATCGTTCATGCAAGATTTAGAGGCACTATTTTTACGGTGTCCCTTGTGAGATCTACACTGATCACCAGAGTTTGTAGTGTATATTCAAGCAGAAGGATCTTAATTTGCATCAAAGGAGGTGGTTAGAGCTGCTTAAAGATTATGATATCAGTATTTCGTACCACCCTGGGAAGGCCAACGTTGGGGCCGATGCATTGAGTCTCCAGGCAGAGAGTTTGGGGAGTTTAACATATCTTCTAGCAGTAGAGAGGTCCATGGATTTGGATGTTTATATATCTTCGAACCAACCCACTCGGGACTGCCACTGCCTACCATATTAATTGCTTTCCCAGTATCTATTTCTGCTATTTTGACTTGTCGGAATGATTTATTTTGAGTTTTGGAGTGTTTTGGGACACTTAGCCCTTAAATGGGAGCCTAGTCTTAAGATTCGGACCGTAGTTAGAACTGTATGAAGATGACTCCGAAATGGAGTTCCTTTGATTTTGTTAGCTTCATTGGTGATTTTGGTCTTAAGGGTGTGTCCGGATTGTGTTTTGGAGGTCCGTAGCTCATTTAGGCTTTAAATGGAGATAGTTGAATTTTTGGAATTTTGGGCCAGTAGTGCAATTTTTGATATCGAGACTGGAATCCGATTCCAGAAGTTGGAATAGGTCTGTAGTGTTGAATATGACTTGTGTGCAAAATTTGGGATCAATTGAACGTTGTTTGATAGGTTTCGACATTGGTTGTGGAAATTTAAAGTTTTAAGTTCATTAAGTTTTGATTGGAGGATGATTTGAGTTTTTAGCATTGTTTGATATGGTTTGAGGGCTCGACTAAGTTCGTATGGTTTTTTAGGATTGGTTGGTATATTTGGTTGAGGTCCCGGAGGCGTCAGGTAAGTTTCAACTGATTAGCTGATTAAATATTGAAGTTGAGTTGTTGGCTTCCATTCCTCTAGAGGTTGAGGATGAGGAAGTGATGGGGACAACGATGCTCGTGCAAGATAAGATGACGACCTGAAGGAATCAGTCATCTGGTGTTTTTGCACCTGCGGTGGAAGTTCCGCAGATGCGGCCTCGCAGAAATCAGGATGAGATCGCAGATGCGGCCGTGGTCTGGGTAGCCATTAGTCGCAGGTGCGATGAAGGCACCGTAGAAGCGAGCGAGCTCCTATGGATAGGGAATCGCAGAAGCGGTGGCTGGTCGCAGAAGCGGACATCTGAGCACAAAAGTGCAACCGCAGATGCAGATATTTGTGTGCAAGTGCAGAGCCTAGGAAGTTAATGAAATTCCGCAGGTGTGGAACTATAGCCACAAAAGCGGTACTGTAGGTGCAGTAATTGGCTCGCAGAAGCGATTTAGCTGGGCAGAAAAGAGAGGAAATCGAGGGTTTGATTCATTCTCCATTTTTGGACCTAGAGAGCTCGAATTGAGGCAAAAGTTTGAGGGATTTACGGAAGAAGCTTGTGGGTAAAGTTTCCTTACTCGAATTTGGCTATATTTCATTAATCTATTGTTGTTTTCTTCATTTGATCAAGGGATTTGAGTGAGAAAGTTGGGAAAATGGGGGAAAATTTGCCAATCGAAATTTTGAGTGGGATTTTGACATCGAATTTAGATTATTTTGGTATGAGTGATCTCGGGAGTGAATGGATGTTCATAATTTGTAAATTTTATCCGATTTCGAGACGTGGGCCCGAGGAGGGTTTTTGGGCATTTTTTCTATTTTCTTGCCTTAACATTGATTTCATTAGCTAAATTAGTTATTTGTAGCTATATTCACGTTATGTAATTTATTTGGCTATATTTGGGTCATCCGGAACCGGATATTCGTAGAAAGAGCATTATTTTGGATCAATTTGAACTTGGTACGAGGTAAGTGGCTTGCCTAACCTTGTGGGGGGGGGGGGACTCCTCTTAGGATTTGTTACTATTTGATATATGAGCACTGTGTATGTAAGGTGACGAGTGCGTACACAGGCTACTGTTGAGAAACTCCATTTTCATTAAGTAAAATATCTATTTTCCTTTAACTGAGCTACACTAGCATATGTAATTATCCTGTTTAGTTTAGAACAGCTTACCACGTGTCTTAATTGCTTACATGAATTTTGTGCAACATGCTTAATGAATTTCATGCTTCTTTGTTGATTGGACTTAGTCTAAATAGTTGGATTTCGTGTTGTAGTTGTAATCTATTATTTGCACTGCATATTTACTTTGGGACTGCGAAAAAGTATTCGGGGAGATCCTCCTGCACTGTATATTTACTTTGGGACTACGGAACGGTATTACGGGAGATCCTCATGTACTACTTATTTATTTTGGACTACAGAATGGTATTCCAGGAGATCCCCCAACACTGTATATTTTCTTTGAGACTAAGAAATGGTCCTCTGCGTGATTCTCCAGTACATTTATGTTTGGGACTACGGTATGGTATCCCGGAAGATTGCCTATTGCTATTACTGTGTTCTGAGCTTTTGGCTTTCATTGAAATTCTATTCCGGTTAGATTTTTATAGTTATTTTACCGTAATACTTTTTTCCATCTTATTTCATTATATTTATACCAGTAGGGCACTGACCTGATCCTGTCACTACTCAATCGAGGTCAGGCTTGGCACTTACTCGGTACCGTTGTGGTGTACTCATGCCCTTTCCTGCACATATTTTTTTCGTGTGCAAATCCAGGTACTAGCAATCAGCCTCGAGGTCTAGTTGCTGCCTTAGGAGACAATAAGGTACATCTTCCGCGTCCGCAGACCTCTGAGTCCCCTTCTATCCCTTGTGTTAATTTCCCATTGTTTTTCTTCAGTCATGGATGTATAGAACAATTAGGACTTCTTAGAATCTTGTGACATTGCGACATTCCGGATTTTGGGAAAGTTGATTATTGTATATGCAGAGTTGCACCATTTTTGCTTATAATTATAATTGTTTGCTTTTATCCTTCTATTTTTATTTTATTTCCGCAATATTAGGCTTATCTAATCGTAGAGACTAGGTGCCATGATGACAGTTCATGAAGGGAAAAATTAGACCGTGACATTGCCACACACAAAGCATGGTTTTGCATTTGAACTTTTTGGTTCTGTGCTTGATTGTTTGCACCATTATTCTTCTTGGGAGGTCTGCTGTAATTTTTATTAAAAGTCTTCTTCTTTGGCTTCAAAGAAGTTTTTTTGTGACTTATAGGAGTAATATTATTTGAAGTGCCGGGTTTAAGAGTGCTGTCTTCCGATTGCGTAAGTGCATCTTGGCCTCTAGCCTCTTCTTCCATGCGAATCCGCATTATTAACATCTCAAGTGAAGTTTCCTTTTGTTTGTGACACATAGTTTTTTGAAATTCCTTCCATGAAGGTGGAAGTTTATCTATTATGCCTCAAACAATAAGTTTGTCTCCAATTTTAACATCCTTGGAGCTGAGCTCTCCAACGATCATTATGAAGTCTTGATCTTGGTCTACTACAGATTTGTTGTCCACCATTTGAAAACGAAAACTAGCAGTATATTTTTTCGCACCTGTCTCCTTAGTATCATACTTACTCTTCAATACTTTCTAAATTTTCTTTGAAGTAGATTATTTTATATCATAATAATAATAAAAATTATCAGATAGACAATTAAGAAGATAATACCGACACTTGTATGAATCATCCTATATTTTTTAATTTTTTCTTGAAGGGCAATTAGCTCATCATCATTCATGGAGGAGTTGTCTACTTTGCTTGGATTCTTCTCAGTTAAAATATAAGAAACATTGAGAAGACTCAAATAAAAAATTCTTTACCCTTCCATCTCTTGAAATGAGTATTATTGAAACGAAATGGCTTGTTGAGATCTCCCATCTTGATATCCGCCAATTTTTCAACTATTGACATTTGAATCTCCTAAAAATTGTTGTTGAAAATACAATTATAACTGAAAAATAAAATAAAGAAAATAAAATATCTTTAGGTTGAGGTGCGGATATCTCGCTCTCTTAAAGGAGATTCAAGCCCACTGCATCAAAGTCTTCACTGATCGAGCTGTAATCCTCTTGACTTGTCTCCCCAGGGATACAACAGCCCGATCACGTCGTATGACTCGAACAAACTCAGGACAAGTTGTTGAGTCCAAAACTCCACCAAGATAAACACTTTCCTTCAATAAAAGTAAAAATTCTCTTCTTCTTTTTTCACAATTTTAACCTCACTTTATTGAAACACTTTACAATTATTATTTTTTCACCATATTATGGAAGAAAGACTCCTATTTATAGGTATAAGAATTCTTCCTTGAACTAAATTGGAAGAAAGTGGGAAAATAAATTGTGAAATAATGGAGAACATGGGATAATGGTTAAATTATTATGTAATTAGTGATAGAAAATGAGAGAAAAGTTACAAAAGAGTTATGGCCATTTCTACATTATGGAGTAGTGGGAATTATAGGAATTATGGTCATTTTCTACGTTATGGAGTAGTGGGAGTTAAGGCATATTTTATTTTAATATTAAAATGCTAAAATACTAAGAATAAGTAGGATTATTAATTATCTAATGTCCAAACTTTAAAAAAAATCTTAATATGATGTGTAGATTTAGATCCATACATTTTTAACCTTTAAAAAAACACGAGATCTAAGTAATTAATATGGTAACAATCTTCAATCAATGCTCTTTAACGACTAGTTGCCATGTTCTGCCAAAACCTTGTGGTAGGAGGTGGTAAAAAATTTTCCCTACCGGATGTTTACACCTAACCTAACTAATAGATACATGACATGTGTTTTGTATATGGGATTCAATCAATTAACCATTATAAATTATATGCATTCTCATCTAATTAAATTAATTAACTATAATGAGTTAATATAGTTTGGTGTAAACACCCGGGTAGTTAAAAAGTAAGAACTTTGAGGTAGTGAAAATAGCAGAGGGTCTAAAAAGGAGAGAGATGTGGTAAACGAAAATTGCTTAGCGGGTGGCTGAAATATCAGCTATTTTGGTGGCGATTTTAAAGGGTGTAATGCAGATCACACACAAACATGCACACAAGAATACTTCAACAGTCATAAATTAAGTACTCCATCTACTATAGAGGGAGTCAACAATGTAATAAACGCACGGCCACTAGGACGAGCAAGAATCCATTAAAAAATAGATATGGATAAGTTAGCATGTCGAGGAAGACAGTATGAAAAACTAATGTTCAAGTACATGTTGCATTAAATTGATCAGTACGTTCTTGCACTGTATATTTGCGATGGTTAATTGGAGAAGCTGCGAGTTCATGGAGATTAAACTTCAATAAATTAATGTCTTGATATATATGTCGAAAGTCAGATGTTTCGCGTTATGCCAAAGTTTCTTGTAAATTTCAACAGCTTAAATTTATAGCGACAAGATTTTGACGGCTAAGAAATCATGATAAAGAAATTTACAAGATGTCCTTTAGACAAGATATAAACAAGGATCACTAAATGAAATGAGATCTTCATTGGTGACCTTTACGTCACAACCAAAGAATTTGACATAGTTTAAGTGGCGTTTAACATAATTAGAGGTGAATTTAGGATTTAAATTATTACAATTTGAATTTATTGTTATAAGATTTTAATATATATTCACTCAGACCTATATTTTCCAAAACTCCATCATCTTTGGTTGCAACGACAAAAAATTCAAATTGCGACCTTATTATAATCGCCACACAAAGTAACACTAATGAGTTGCGATAAAAAATAGAGCTCCACGTGAAGTGCAACTAAAGATAATATGTCCACGGACAGTATACACAGGTTACAGATAGAATCAAACAAGAAGCATGCACGTGAAAGGGATAAGTATAAGTGGTTATATATGATATTCCCTGAACGAAAGGTTGTATATTTGATAAGGAGCAGGACACCTTACTTGAAGAGACTCTATCCATGACAAAGGAAGAGTTAGAAGTTGAAGATAACTAAAACTCTTCCACCAAGGAAGAGTAAAGTATTAAACTTCTAGTTAATCTTTATTTATTAACTCTAAATATATATCAGTTGTCTTGTCTTTTACAGGTGATGCACACATACTGAAGTTAAGCAGGAATTGAGAGCAAAATAGCAAGGCATTTTGTGAGAAATTCCTATGAGTTTTAAGACTGCGATCCTGAAGCTACACGAACCAGATTGAAGAACCAGCTCCATAAAGAGTTTTATGTGTCTTTCTTTATTTCTAATTCAAACTTCAAAGTGTAGTAGGCGTTTTGAGTTATACCTTTCAGCTTTCTTAGAAGCAAATTATACAAGATACTTGAGTTGTATTTTTCAAGTTAGAGTTAACTTGAAGTAGTCGCAACAACTTGTAGCTTGTTTCTACAAGGGTTAGAGTTAATCATTAGGTTTTTAAGAGGTTGTAAACTCGAGTTATATTGTTCAAGTTAGAGTTAACTTGAAGCAATCGCAATAGCCTATGGCTGGTTGCTATAAGTATTAGAGTTAATCCTTAGGTTTGCAAGAGTTTGTAAACTTTGTTGTTGGCTTAGAATTGTAGTGAAGTATTTGTAGAAAATCTTACTGGATAGTAGCTCGTGGTTTTTTCATCTTGGATATTTTCTACATAAAAATCCATGTGTTCCTTACTTTCTACATTTATTATTCCGCAACAGTAGTTTAAGGAACACATAGAAGAACTAGGGTCCTTCTATAATCTGTGCACGCAAAAAATTGAATACCACACAAATCACCCCCTCTTGTGTGGTATTGAAGTATAAAACATCAATTAGTATTAGAGCGGGTTATCCTTGAAGAGGCTTACACTTTAGGGGAAGATCAACATGATTGCACCACCTGGAAACCGGGAAGGACAATCCACTGCTAGGCCACCACTCTTTAATGTCCAGTACTACTCTTGGTAGAAAAATAGGATGCGAGATCATATTATAGGAGAGGACTATGAGCTATGGGATATTGTCACCAATGGTCCATTGACTACCTTGAATAAAAATGTTAAAGGAGTAGATGTACTAGAGACAAGAGCTGATTGCACTGCTGAAGACTTGAGAAAGTAGGAGAAGAATGCTAAAGCCAAGAAATGACTTGTTTGTGGACTTGGTTCAGATAAGTACAGCAGAATCCAAGGTTGTACCACTACTAAGCAAATATGGGATACACTACAAGTGTCTCATGAAGAAATACCTCAAGTGAAGAGATCCAAAGGAACTCTGATGTACTCTCAATATGAGAGTTTTGCTATGATGGAAGGATAAACCATTCAAGAGATGTAGACAAGGTTCACTATACTAACAAATGAACTGAAATCTCTTAGAAGGATTATTTCTGAAGAAGAAATGGTCAAAAATATATTAAGGAGAGTCTTGCCTATCACTTGGGAGAGCAAAATCACTGCCATCCAGGAACCAAAGAATATTTCCACTCTCCCACTGGATGAATTGATTGGAAATCTTACTGTCTATGAACTTAGGAGACATACCATGAAAATGGATGTACCTAAGAAGGAAAAAAGTTTGGAGCTCTTAGAATCACTGAAGGTTCTGATTTGGAAGATGATGAAATGGCCATGATCACAAAAGATTTCAAGAAGTATCTAAGAAGAGAAAAAGATTCTTCAAGAAGTAATAGCTACAGTAAATCAAAATCTCTTGAGAAAGAAACTAATGATTGTTGCTGCAAGTGTGGAAAGAGTGATCACCATATTAAGTACTGTCCTCTGTGGAAAATTCAGTGGAGTTGAACAAAGGAACAGGTTCAACCCAAGAAAAGCAACAACAAAGGATCAATAAAAGCTATGGCTGCTGCTTGGGGAGATAGCTCGGATGACGATGATGATGAATGAGCACTTATGGCTATTGGAGAATCTGATGAAGAAGTTGAGGTAAGTGTTTCTCATCTCAAAAACAAGATTAAATTTTTTTCTAAGGACAAGTTATCTGAGTTGCTCCTATAGATAATTGATGAATCCGAGAATGAACAATGAAAAGGAACAACTGTCAAAAGAGTGTGTAGTTTTAAAAGCTAAGTGCAAAACCTGGAACTTAGGGCTAGTGAAACTGAAATTGAAAATAATGTATTAAAGAACCAGGTTCATAAACGTGACACTGTTGTCCTAGAGCGTAGATTTGAAAAATTAAAATTGAAATTAGGAATAGGTAAAACAACAACTAATCACATACAACTCACTTAAAAAGAAAATATAGGAAAAATAAAAGATGAGTTGTACAGAAGAAATAAGCAGACAAAAATTCTAAAGGAGGATCTTAGTAAGGTCAAGAAAGAGCTAGACAGAACTTGTAAATGGAACATGTCCTCCGGTGCACTTTCATGGGTACTAAAATACCATAGTAGCAACAAAAGAGGAGTTGGCTTTGGGAACCTTACACCCAAGTGGGATCCCAAAAGCAAGTACCTCACTCTTCCTGAGAACAAAATTTTCACACACTTTGGTAAAAATGGTCACTATAAAAGTGAATACACTGCGAAAGAATAGGCAAGTCAAAAGAACAAAAAATCTATTCAAGGAAAAAATAGGCTGTCAAGTTGGGCTAAAAAGAATTTGATTAATCCTATTGCCTATAGAAAAGGACCTAAACTAGTTTGGGTTCCTAAGACTAAAACTTGATTTCTTTTTACAAGTCAAAGTGAAGGGGACCAGCCAAATATGGTACATGGATAGCGGCTACTCAAAGTATATGACAGGAAGCAAGAACTAGTTCCTTTCACTTGAGGACCGGAGGTAATGTCTCCTTTGGAAATGGGAAGAAAGCTGAGATCATTGGGGTTCGCAATGTAAGACTGAATCTCACTCTATTGAGAATGTCTACCTGATTGATGGACTGAAGTACAGTCTAATAAGTGTATAAGAATTGTGTGATAGAGGTAACATGGTTGCATTTACCTCTACAAAATTCTTTGTGATTAACCTTATCACTGACAAGATAGTTTTGCAGGGAAAAAGAATGAAATATATATATATATATATATATATATATATATATATATATATATATATATATATTGTGGATCAGTCCACATTTTCCGATAATGAACTTACTTGTTTAAGTGTGCTAGATAATGATCCCCTTCTTTGGCACAAAAGACTTGGACATGCTAGTCTACGTCAACTCAACAAACTAGTCTCCAAGAACTTGGTGATTGGATTGCCTAACATTAAGTTCAAGGAAGATAAAGTTTGTGAGGCTTGTGCAAGAGGGAAGCAGGTAAGATCATTTTTCAAAAGAAAGAAAATGGTAAATACCACCAGAACGATGGAGTTGGTCTATATGGATCTTTGTGGACCAACGAGAACTTTGAGCAGAGGTGGAAAGAGATATGTTATGGTGCTTGTTGATGATTACTCTAGGTTTACTTGGCTGTTGTTTCTAACATCTAAAGATGGAGCATTTGACATGTTCACTTCTTTTGTTAGAAAAACTCAAAAACAACTAGGTAATCAACTCATCCATTAGGTCTGATCACGGTACTGAATTCAAAAAAGCTAAATTTGCTGGATTTTATGATGAGCATAGCATAGATCATAATTTTTCTGCTCCTAGAACTCTATAACAAAATGGAGTAGTTGAAAGAGAGAATAGGACATTGGAAGAAATGGCTAGGACTGTGCTTCGTTTTTGTAAACTGCCCCATAGTGTTTAGGCAGAAGCTGTGAACACTGCATGTTACATCATAAATAGGTGCATGACTAGACCTCTTGTTGAGAAGAATCTCTATGAGTTATGTAAAGGGAGAAATCCTAATATATCTCATCTTAGGGCATTTAGATTCAAGTGCTTTGTGCACAACAATGGTAAAGACTCCTTAGGTAAGTTTTATCCCACAAGTGTTGAAGGAGTATTCTTGGGACATTCTTCACATAGTAAAGCTTATAAGATATATAACAAAAGAACTATGTGTGTAGGAGAAAGTATACATGTGGTTTTTGATGGCACTAATATTCTTTCTATGAGGCAGGAACATGAATATGAAGCAATTGGGCTGGTAAGAAATTTAAATGAAACCACAGCCCACACTGCAGCTGCACTAGAGAAAGGAACATGAGATGGAACATGTTCTTCTACCCAGGGAAACCTGATAGGAGGAATTGAACAAAGAAGAACTATTATCAAACCTTGTGGGAACCTGCCCATGAACCTGTTCCTCAGTAACAAATCATTGAAGGAACATCTAGAGGAAACCAACTGGTTGTGAAACCTTACAAGTACCAAAGTTCTCATTCCATTGAGAACATAATTACTGATCCAACCTCTGGAACCAAAACCAGATCTTCTTTGATGAATCTTTGTGCTTTTGATACTTTTCTATCTCTTATTGAACCTAAAAATGTTGTTGAGGCTTTACAAGCTATAGACTGGGTTAATGCAATGCAAGATGAACTCAACCAATTTGAGAGAAGTTAAGTTTGGCATATGGTACCAAGACCCAAGAACAGATCAGTAATTGGCACTAAATGTGTCTTCAGAAAAAAACTTGATGAAGATGGAACAGTTACAAGGAACAAGGAAAGATTGGTGGTTCAAGGATATAGTCAAGAGGAGGGCATAGACGATGATGAGACCTTTGCTCTTGTTGCAAGATTGGCAGCAATTTGACTCTTCATAGCCTTTGCTGCTTACATGGAATTCACTCTCCATCAGATGGATGTCAAGAGTGCCGTCCTTAATGGCTATCTAAAGGAAGAAATGTTTATTAAGCAACCTTTGGGCTTTGAAAGCAAGGAATCCTGATCATGTGTACAAGTTTGACAAGACACTCTATGGGCTCAAGCAGGCTCCAAGAGCATGGTATGAAAGATTACCAAAGTTCCTGCTTGAGCATGGCTATAAGAGAGGTAAAATTGACAACACTTTATTCTTGAAGAAAAAAGGTAAAGATCTTTTGGTAGTTCAGATATACGTTAATGATATAATCTTTGGAGCAACTACTAATAAACTAAGTAAAGAATGCTAAAAATAGGGAGTGAATTTATAATGAGTATAATGGGTAAGCTTAATTTCTTTTTAGGCTTACAAATTAAATAAAACTCAAATGAAACTATGATCCATCAACAAAAGTATGTGAAAGAGTTGCTTAAAAGATTTAAAATGGAAGATTCCAAAGAAATCGATACTCCTGTGGCAACAATCACAAAATTAGATATAGATGAACCCAGTTCATCTGTTGATCAGAAGTTGTATAGAGGAATGATTGGCTCTTTGTTATGTCTTACTGCCAGCAGACCTGACATTGTTTCCAATGTAGGCCTTTCTGCTAGATTTCAGACAAATCCAAAGGAGTCTCACTAGTGTTGTCAAGAGGATCTCGAGATACCTAAAAGGAACCACTAAACTTTGTCTATGGTATCCAAAATGTAGCAATTTTAACTTAGTAGGATATGCAGATGCTAATTATGAAGGTTTTCTTATGGATAGAAAGAGCACCTTAGGTATGACACACTTTCTTGGCTCATTCCTTGTGTCTTAGGCAATAAAAAAGCAAAATACTGTGGCCTTATCTACTGCTGAAGCGGAGTATGTTGATGTCGCCTCATGTTGTGCTTAATTGTTGTAGATGAAGAAGTGATTAATGGACTTTGGAATTGATTTTGGTTGTATCCCCATCTTTTCGTGATAATACTAGTACAATTAGTGTGACCAAGAACCCGGTTCATCACAAGAGAACTAAGCACATAGATGTTAGGCATCACTTTTTGAGGGACAACTACGAAAAGGGTTTGATCACTTTGGAATTTTGTGCTACTGACAAGCAAATAGTTGATATTTCACAAAAGCTATAAGTAGATATCACTTTGAAATGAACATATTAGAATTGGGAATGATTAAGATCACCTAAGAGGAACAAGTTCTAACTCAATTATTTGTTAGATAATTTATGAATTTTGTAAATAATCAGATTAAATATGCTCAATCTCATACTTTTATTAGTATACTCTTGTACCATGTGCTAAAATGCCTCACTGATGTCTAATTATATTATCCTTATTTTCTTGGAAAACATCAGTCTTAGACAAGTGAACTTTCATTGAAGAACCTGGTTCATCGAGCTTAAAAGGTATATATTCTACACTCCGCATAATTTAAAATAACTGCTTACAGATCATAAACTGAATAGAGTCTCACTTTCTCCCAAAATACTTTTGAACCAATTAGTTAGAAACGAACTAGTTTCACCATGAGTCCCATGCACCATAATTGTCAAAATATTTGGGGAAGAGTGTAACGTCTTTTCAAACTGAAACTTCTAATGTGATTAGAGTTCTAGACTTCAAAAGGGTGTCGTATACACTCAACCTTTCCCTTTGAAAACCCTTCTTCTCTACTCAAAGAACCTTCACCCACATTTTTAACCACCCAAAACCCCCCAAGAAAAAAACATATCAAAATGATTGCACAACAACAGTAGCAAGCAAAGGACAAGACAAGAAATTGAATGGGAGCCTACAAGCTAGTCAAGTAGAAGAATCACAAAATTCTGATGATCTGGTATGCAACTGAGGGTGAAGAACCAGATTCTTTTGAAACTGAACAGGCAACCTCTAAGTTTCCCACCACTGAGTTCGGTTCTGAAATTGCAAAAAATCTTGAGAATCAGTTTGTTTTGGTTGGATCTATTGCCGGTATTGAAAAGGGAAATGTTGTTATTGAATACATTGGTGGTAAAAATGAAAAATAGAAATAAAAAAGAGAGCGAGGGTATTGAATTAGATATGAGGGGGAAGGGGGAACAAAGAGTGCTTAGAGCTCCTTCACCCATTCTTGTTGGTTTGACTAAAGAAGCTGGAGCAATGATTGTATGGAGTGAAGATATTAGCGATAATGAGGAAACTATAGATGAAATAATGGGGATAGAATCACAAAGATAGGCAATTGTTCTTGTGATAGAAGTGCAACATAGGGGCTGGATAGGTTAAAGAAATAGTTTCATGAACCAGTTCCTTCCCTTGCTAAAAATAGACAAGAGCCCCTTCAAGGTCTGGTGCAAGAGGTGTCAGGTAGTTACAATCCAAAGAAGAAGAGCAAAGCTAGAAAGCCTCCAGGAAAGGGCATGGGTAGCACTAAGAAAAAGGTTGATGCTTCTATCCCTGTAGCAACTCCTCCCATAAAAGGAAGAGGAGCCAGAAGAAGTAGAGTAAGGCCAATGTAAAAAGGCCTTCGTTGAGATTTCCACAAAAGTCACTTTGAAAGAAAAAAACTAGAAAGCTAGGTGGAGTGGTCTAGATTGAGGAGTTGAACTTAGTTCATGAGGTTGAAGATAAATATGTTGAAGTACCCACACCTAGTGCCAAAAAGAAAAAGACTTCTCAAAAGAATTCTTAAGAAACAAAGATTGTGGCAGAGGGTTCAGTTGTGACTAAAACAACCACGTCTACCAAAAGAAGCAAGAAGGCTCAAATAGTGGAAGAAAATGGTTTAAGATGTTGATATTGAACAATTGAAGACTAGGTTGGCTGAAGTAGAGGCTGAGAGAGATTATCTCAAGTGTGAGCTTGCAAAGTAAAAGTAAAAGAATGATGGTATTCTTCAAGATAACTTGAAACGGCTTCAAACCAGGAACCAAGAACATGGTCCTTCCCAGTCCTAAATTCTTCCTAGCCCGGTTGTAACCGGTGACCCATGTGAGATTTCTCTATTTTTTTGCTCACGGTTCTATGTTTTTATTTCATCTTATGCTTTGTAGTAGGATATTATCAATCAATGAAATTCACTGCTTTTGCTCTAATTGTTGTTGAAATTTCTTAGATGACTTAATCCTTAGATTGAAAAAGAGAAAATTGAATCTATGACTGCATTTGAATTAGCCCAGTGGCCATGAGTGATATCTACTTGTCACGACCCCAGTTCGCTCTCCGTGAACATGTCGTGATGGCACTTAGTCCCTACGACTAGGTAAGTCTAACAATGTGGAAACAACATAACTTGCGGAAACAAATAATTAAAACTGAACAAACTAGAAGGAAAACTGTATATAAATGCCACTTGGCGTATGCAACTCAATAATGCGGAAGTCCACAATATCATCCCAAAACCCGAAAACTCACGGGAACAAAATCTAATGGAAGGTAATACACTGCTCTAACTCCAGAATGTATAAAACAATAGTACGAAAGGAAAAGCTAACTGCTAAAACTAGAATAAGATAGAGACTCCTGGTCTGCGGACGCAGCAGATGTACCTCAAAGTCTCTGCTAGATCTCTCCACCTCGAGGATAATACGACTGGGTAGAGCTATCTGGATCTGCACATGAAAAACATGCGCAGAAGGGGCATGAGTACACCACAGAGGTACTCAGTAAGTGCCAAGCCTAACCTCGGTTGGGTAGTGACGAGGACGGTTAGGGACTTACTGAGAATAAACATAATAATAAGTCTTGCAACAACATGAAATAAACAGAAATAATGAGTACAACTATGAATTAAGACAAGTTATACAAGGCAACAATTAACACTCAGAGAATAACGTAACATAGAGTAAAACAACTCAATATCAATACCGACAACGAGGATCTCCCAGGATACCGTCCTGTAGTCCATTTCATCAACTGTCGAAGGAGCTCTCAAGATACCATCCCGTAGCTCATCATATGAGTATATCCGAAGGATCTCCTAGGATACGTCCCGTAGTACAACTATCAATGTGCATGGGGATCTACCGAAATTCGATCTGTAGCCCCAAAATAAATGTGCAGAGGGATCTATCGGGGATCTAACTTGCAGTCCCAAAATAAATGTATTGGGGGATCTATCGAGAATCTAACCCGCAGTCCCAAAGTAAATGTGCAAGGGGATCTATCGGAAATCGATCCCGCAGTCCCAAAGTAAACAAAAAAAGGGGGAGGGGGGAGCTACCGGAATCCCACATCCGTAGTCCCAATGTAAATACGCAGCCACAAAGAGAAGATATTCGGAATTGGAGTATAATAATACAAGGCAATAGGTAGTTCTAGTCTAACATGTTTCACGTAATACAACCAAAGCAACATAAGCAAATAGGCAATTTAGATCAACTAAGCATGCTTTTCTAAACTAACACAGATTATATTTGCAAGTAGAATAACACAGGTAAGAAAGAAAACTCAGTCTAAATATTTAAATGAAAAAGCGGATTTTCAACAATTAGCTCAAGTACGCGCTCATCACCTCACGTACAAGGCATTCAATTACCAAATATCATATCCTAAGGGGAAAGGTCCCTCACACAAGGTTAGACAAGCCACTTACCTCGAACCGGCTCCAAAGTCAACTTGAAATCACACTTTTGCCACGAGTATCCGACTCCAAATGGCCCAAATCTATTCAATTCAATTACATATCATAAATAACATCTCAAACAACTGATTCTACTATTTAATTCAAAGCTAAGACGTAAAATTAGGTAAAATAACCAAAATGTCCCTCAGCCCAATGTCTTGGAATCAGATAAAATTAACATTTTAAGAACCCTCGTACTTTCACGAGTCCACCCATATATAAATCTCTCAAATCGGAGTTCAAACACCCACTCAAAACTCAAAAATTCGGTGTATGAAGGTTTATCAATTTTTCATCTAAATCCGAAATTAAAAGGA
Organism: Nicotiana glauca; assembly: GCA_026770625.1. Lineage (NCBI taxonomy): Eukaryota > Viridiplantae > Streptophyta > Magnoliopsida > Solanales > Solanaceae > Nicotiana > Nicotiana glauca. The sequence goes on from MDKF011044845.1 coordinate 47,313, forward strand.
GAATTCATGATTAGATTAGTGAGTTATGAGCAAAAAGGAGTTTAGAATCGTTACCCAATCGTTGCCCCTGAAAATCTCTCGAAATCTCTATCAAATTCGAGCTCCCAAGCTTGAGTTTTGGTAAAAATGGCTAAACCCTCATTTTTGAAATGTTATATCTGCCAAGGTATTTAATGCATCGCGAACGCGGAGGAAGTCTTGCATTCGCGAAGAAGAAAAATGAAGGCTTCTCAATTTATGCTTCGCGAACGCGGAAGAGAAAAATATAATGGTTCAGAATTGCTCTTTGCGAATGCGAAGGGTGGACTTTGCAAAGGTACGCGAATGCGAGAGGGGGTATGCGAACGCGAAGAGGAAAATAGGCACAACCCTCAGTGCCAAATAACACTATGCGAACGCGAGGGCTTAGACGCGAACGTGATGCAGGAAAATGCCAAAGCTTCGCGAATGCGGGGTATTGAACGCGAGCACAAAGAGGTAACTAGTCCTCCTCCAAAATTACTCTACGCGAACGCGCGGAGTAGGACGCGATTGCGAAGAAGGAAAATGTCCTGAAACAGCTAAAGGAATTTATGCAATTTTAAACAACTCCGAAATGCCCCATTGAGCATCCGAAGCACATCCGAGGCCCCCGAGACCTCAACCAAACCTACAGAAATATCCCATAACATCATTCAAACTCATACCAATCCTTAAACCACCTAAAACAATGCCGGAAACTCAAATTAATCAATAATTTAAGCCTAAGAACTTCAAATTCTCTCAAAACACGCTTTCGATCAAAAACCTAACCAAACAACGTCCGAATGACCTAAAATTTTACAGACACATCCCAAAAAACATGACGGAACTACTGTAACTTCCGGAATTCCATTCCGACCCTCGGATCAAAATCTCACTATCAGACCGGAAACTTCAAAAATTCAAACTTCGGCATTTCAAGCCTAAATTAGCTACGGACCTCCAAAACACATTCCAAACATGCTCCCAACCCCGAAATCACCTAAATGAGCTAATGGAACCATCAGATTTCCATTTCGAGGCTGTCTTCACACTGTTCCAACTACGGGTAACTTTCTAACACTTAAGCTCTCATTTAGGGATTAAGTGTCCAAAAACTCTCCGAAACTCAAAACCGAACATCCCGGCGATTCAATTTTGCAGAAATAGACTTGGGGAAAGTAGTTAATAGGGGATCGGGCGTGAATTCTTAAGACGACCGGCCGGGTCGTCACATCGCTAAAATTTGGTTATCTAACATAATTATGCAACTTTTCGATGATGCCAAAAGGTGGAAGATAATATGTGATTTTGCTTTGGACTGTGATGTTTATAATCTAATGAACCTCGTCTTTGATGATTTGTGACTTTAAATGGAAAGAGTTCTAACATTGTGATTGATGTTGAGCCGAGCTAAAATAGGTTCCATACTTTTGAAAAGCACATAGTTTGCCATCGTCAAAAAGGAGAAATTTATTGACCTGAGCGGTTTTACTTTTGATAATTAACAAAGGAACACATGCATGAACCATGTCCATATACTGTATACAAAGGTAACAGACAAAATCAAGCAAAAGGTATGCACGTGAAAGGGATAAGTATAAATGGTTGTTATATATGATATTCCCTGAACGAAAATGTTGCATATTTGATAAGGAATAAAACTCCTTACTTGAAGAGAACTCTATCCAAGACAAAGGAAGAGTTAGAAGTTGAAGATAACGAGAACTCTTCCACCAAGGAAGAGTAAAGCATTAGACTTCTAGTTAATATTTATTTACTAACTTTATATATATCAGTTGTCTTCTCTTTTACAGGCGATGTACACATACTGAAGTTAAGCAAGAATTGAGGGCAAAATAGCAAGGCGTTTTGTGAGTAATTCCTGCGAGTCTTAACAGTGCGATTTTGAAGCTACACGAACCAGATTGAAAAACCAGCTGCACAAAGAGTTTTATGTGTCTTTCTTTATTTCTAGTTCAAAGTGTAATAAGCGTTTTGAGTTGTACCTTTCAGCTTTCTTAGAAGCAAATTGTACTAGGTACTTGAGTTGTATCTTTCAAGTTAGAGTTAACTTGAAGTAGTCGCAATAACTTGTGGCTTGTTGCTTATAAGGGTTAGAATTAATCCTTAGTTTTGCAAGTTGTTGTAAACTCGAGTTATATTGTTCAAGTTAGAGTTAACTTGAAGCAGTTGCAACAGCCTATGGCTGGTTGCTATAAGGGTTAGAGTTAATCCTTAGGTTTGCAAGAGTTTGTAAATTTTGTTGTTGGTTCAGAGTTGTAGTGAAGTGTTTGGAGAAAATCTTACTGGGTAGTAAGTCGTGATTTTTTAACCTTTTGAGCCGGATATTGTTCATGTAAAAATCCCCGTGTTCTTTACTTTCTGCATTTATTATTCCGCAACAGTAGTATAAGGAACACATAGAAGAACCAAGTCCTTTTATAATTTGTACACGCGAAAAATTGGACACCACACAAATCACCCCTCTTATGTTGTATTGAAGTATAAAACATCATCTCCGAACAAGATATCTGAGGAAATTTCTCTCGTAGCAACCCATTAATATCCGTCACGGATGGTGATTTAGTATACATATATCCTTTTATGGCGACAGAATAGTCAAAACCCCAGTATTGTTTAAGAATGAAAGAACCAATGCTGAAAAACAAATTGTGTTTTATTTAGTTATCTTTCTTATTTAGGGTCCAAACATGTTTTGCGTCCATCTCAAATTATTATCTGGTCTCTTTTCGTGATTTATTGGACATTTGCAACAAAATAACGTAAAGGGAGTAATTTTAGTTAACTTTGCTTAAAAGAGTGGATTAACATGTAAAAGACAGGGGTCAGATAAGAGGCAGAGCAATATGGCTGCCAACGGTCCCACGCTTGGGCGGCGTAAATTGTAATTTTTCGTACAGGCAATTATTGTTGCATTGCTTCACTGAGGCGATTGCCAGCAAAAGAAGCACCTCACAAACATTTCTTGAAAAGAAAACAGAGGGGAAAAAAGATAGGAATAGTATATATATATTGAAAAAAAAAAGTGGATAGCTTTTTAGTTGCATCAAATGTTAAATGATTAATGCCACACTCACAAGTCAATAGAGGAGTAAATGAACTAGGGATAATAGATTTTGGGTTATTTTATGGGATATATTCCTACCGAATATTTTATGAACAATGACCAGTCCGAATATATTATTTATCTTTAAAAGTTTTCCACTACTCTTTAAAACAATATTTTATATACTTATGATGAAGAGTATTTGTCTAAATTAACTTTCACTTTCCTTTAATGTGTCACTCCATACTAGTGTTTCGGATGTGAGGCGGAGTGTTTTACTAATATTAGAAAATGAATATTTAATTTTTCAAATTATAAATTAATGAAATAGCATAATATACAAAATTATAAAAACACATTAAAAATTAAATTTTTTGAAAAATATTGAAGAAGCTCATAGAAAATAAAATATCTAGTATGTTTTTATAAGTATAAACAACACAATAATGTTAAAGTTATTTGAGATACAAATCAACTTAACGTCTTGACTTTTAAACTATTAGAGGAACATAATCTTTTAAAAATTATTATCAAACTACACATTTAATTTCCTAAAAGTAAATGAATCAACAAATTTTATCAGTACTGTAATTTAAAACATTACTCATTTATGAATAATAATATAAAATGTTTTCAAATAGTAAAATAATAACAGATTGATAATTTTGAGAGACATAGAACTAAGATACGATACAAATTTCGGCTATCTATATTTAGAAGAAATGTTTATATGATATTCACCATCTTAATTGGTAAACTAGTGTTATAGTCAGATCTTTTTATAACAACATCCTTATTTAATAGTCATTCACTATGAAAGTCGAGTTATTCTTGGGACCGTATATTATATTATGTTATAATATATTTCCTCTATAACAACACTTCACTATAGCAACCAAAAACTTTCGGAACAAATGATGCTGTTATAGAGTATTTAACTGTGTACCCCGGGCCATGCGCGTACAAACTTAAAGAATCTTATGAAATTATGATTTAATATCCCATATTATTTTAATAAATTTTAGTTGCTATTTTATCTTTTAATACAGTGTGCAGAAATATAACAAAATTTATACACATCATATGGTAATTAAATAAATTATTTATTTAGTATTTTATTATTTATAATTAGCAAGTACATAGTACTAAATATTTACTAATGTGGCTTTTTATTAACTTGTCAATTGACTTAATATTTTGTCACTATTTTTTTATAATGTAATATCGATATATATATTTTCTTACCCTGAAAATATTTTTATTAATTTTACTGTTTAAAAATTTTTAATAGTCTATATTTATCAATATATTTTTTGAGTGTTATTCACTTACCTCTTTTTTTTTTTTAATTAATTTAAGTTATAAATATTCTAATGTTATCTTTAGCCGTCTCTTTTAATACATTCTAATATTTGATTGATTTTCTTATTTTGCATTCTACTTGTAATTAAAACTATGTAATATCTTTATTTTGGTTAAAGTATAATTTTGAATTCATCAAAAATATAAAAAGATAAGCCTTTTATTTTTTCAATATAATAATTTTTCTAATAATTTTTATTTTATGTTAATAGTCTTATCTTATGTATAAATATCCTAATATTATTTTTTAAAATTATTTTTTTAATATGGAATTATGAATTATGTTCTTCTATTTAATAACTAAAGCTTCCTATATAAAAAAATTAATTAATAAATACATTTTACGATATTGCTTGAAATTCTTTCTTCCTTTGTGACTCTTTACTTATTATAACTCCAATTATTATGATATGTATGAATTTTCTCATCATAATTTTACTTATAAGTCTAATATTTCTATTTTTTTTCTTTCTAAAATTTATATTTTTTTGTTCCTCGCTTATTTTACTTGTATTATCCGTTACTTAGTATTATCAAATTATGACTTGAAATTTTTAGTAACTTACTACATTAATATAATAAAGTGGATATAGTTTTGTATTACTCTGTCACGATCCAAAATCCACTAAGTGTCATGATAGCACCCGACAGCATTTTCAGGCAAGCCAACACTAAATAACTAGTAACTTCTCGTTATAGATATTTCTGAATTCATTTCTTTTATACATTTAAACAGTAACGAATAAATTTCACTAAATAAATAATGATATCTTTAACAATTTCAAAATACTGAATAATCCCATAGGCATCTACATGAGCTAATTCTAGAAAAATCAAATGATTTACAATAACTGTTCGGAATACAATTTGGACAGAAGGTAAATACTATACACGGGAAGAGACTATGCCGGCTGCGGTCGCCTCGAGAGATGCAGCTCACCTAAGTCTCCGTATCATCCATGCTGCTACGCCCATTGGGTCGCTAGACGTACATGTGCCTGTATAACAAAAATACACATCAAGTGTAGCATGAGTACGAAAACAATGTGTACCTGTAGGTATCCCGTCTAATCTTGAAGAAGAAGAGATGAGAGGTCAACTTCAACACTTACTAGTGGTCCAATAATGATACATGTAATAAATCAAGAATTTTATAAACAGGGTTGTAATTCACTAGAATGAAGCAAGTAAATAATTCTTTCTTTTATAAGAAATTCTCAATTCCTTTTCTATCATTTATACATTTATTCTCAAGCCAGGGAGAAACAATATCAACTTCAATAAATTTCAAGGCAAGCAATACAAGCATGCACAAATTATGCCGAAGTCGTACGGTCCGATCTAACAATATTTAAACCGTGCACTGCTAGATGACCGAATTGCGCGAACCATAGATGCATTTATTACCCAGTTCGAAATCATACATATGGTTCGGTCAAATATAAATAAACAATCACCCTGCTCATAAATCATAGATGCGACGCAGGTACACATAAAAATATACATTCAAACAGACAATCAAGACTTCATCAGGGAAACAAATATTCAAGGAGGTGTAAATTCCTCTTTTACAGGTAAAGAAAATGAAGTTTAACTCTTATAGAAAGTCATTTTCCACATCAGTATGATTTAAGCATTTTAAACTATTAATAAGGTTACAATTATTACAAGTAAAGCATGTTTTTGGGTCCTAGACTATCAGGACAGAAGCATAATAGTAGCTACGCATCGACTCTCGTCATGTCGTACGTACGTAGCCATCACAAATAGTAGCACATATCCAATTAATTCATCTATGGGGACAATTCCCTCTTACAAGGTTAGAAAGGAGACTCACCTTGCCCCGAAGTTCCATAATCGGCATTCCACGTCCTTCTGAAGACTCAAATAGATGCACAACATTCCAAACTTGTCGTTGATGATGAAAATCCTCATTTGAAGCTCTCCAAAAATCGTCCAAACAAGAGTAAAATGGAAGAGAATGGGCCAAACCCCTGTTTTAAAGAAACCTTACAGCCTCCAGCATTTTCGAACCGGCAGTGTATAAACTGCTCCTGCGGCCCCGCTTCTACGGTCCCAGGCTCAAGGCCAAAAATCCGCTTCTGCGGTCTCCTCAGCGCAGATACGCACCCACATCAACGGGTAAAGTTCTGCACCTGTGGTCACTAAACTTCTTCGCCCAAACAGCATATGCGACCCATGGCCGCTTCTGCAGCTCCGCACCTATAGCCAAAACCTCGCAGGTGCGGTTACAACTAATTTTAGCTGCCTAAATTCTTTCTCAAATTCCAAAATTGAACCGTTAAACATCCGGAATCCACCCGAGGCCCCCGGGACCCCAGCCAATCATACCAACTAGTCCTAACACATAATGCAGACCTACTCGAGGCCTCAAATCACATCAAATAATGTTGAAATCACGAATCACACCCAATTTGAGCTTTATGAACTTTAGAACTTTAAACTTCTACATTCGATGCCGAAACTTATCAAATCACGTCCGATTGACCTCAAATTCTGCACACAGGTCATATTCGATATTACGGACCTACTCCAACTTAAGAAATTGGAATCCAACCCCGATATCAAAAAGTCCACTTCCGGTCAAACTTCTCAAAAACCTTCAAATTTTGAACTTTAGCCAAATGACTCCAAAATGATCTACGGACCTCCTAATCCACTTCCGATCGCGCCCCCATTACCACAATTACCATATAGAGCTATTCCCAGACTCGGAATCCCAAACAGACATCGATAAAACTGAAATACACTTTAACCCAAACTTATGAAATTCTTCCAAAATGTTAACTTCCACAATAAGCACTGAAACGTTCCCGGGTCATCCAAAACCCTATCCGCTCATACACCCAAGTCCAAAATCATCATACGAACCTGCCAGAACCTTCAAATTGTGATTCTGTCATTTACTCAAAAACCCAATCCTTGTCAATTCCTCCAACTTAAAGCTTCCGAAATGAGAATTTTCTTTCCAAATCAATTTCGAACTTCCCAAAATTCTATTCCAACCATGCATACAAGTCATAATACCTGATGTGAAGTTGTCAAAGCCTCAAACTGCTGAACAATATGCTAGAGCTCAAAACGACCGGTCAAGTCATTACATTCTCTCCTACTAAAATGTACGTTCATCCTCGAACGTGCTGAGACTTGCACTGATGTTGTTCGAAATCACCGTGTAACACATCGTGCACCTAGCCGTGCTACCATAACTTAGTTGAGCACATTAGTTCCATCAAATCTAAATATAACCTCTTTTATTTAGGAAAATGGGTTTAAGACCAATTTCAACATTCGAAGCCAGGCCTGCTTTTAATATATGAACACAAGTATCAATCACTACACGATGCACCAAAACATGATTGCATACCTCTGCTAAATAATCACCATGCACCACATCATTCATACGACCATAACAACTTTCTGTGATCATGATACTCACAATGCACCTCATGACATATATAAGTCTTGTTCCAACTCTTACAATACCGCCACAATAGAAGAGACATGTCGAAGTTCACAACAAACTACCGAGTTAACAAATCGTTGAGTCTATACTCCTTCCAAGAATAATTACCTCAATATGAACCAAATAATGGTGTTTGCTCCTTAATATACCTAATATAATCCAATTGCACTGATCCTGGATCCATTAACCTTGTCTCGCCCAGTATGAACTGCTCAGGCAACAAGTCACCCCAGACATGACCAAAAGTCTCATACGATGCCGCAATGTTTCAATAGCTACCAACTTGAACGTGATACATAAGAAAAATGAACTCTGGATGGGACTACTCAACTCACACAACTAATATGACCCTTCCTCAGAAAGTGGAAAACAAAACACACAAAAATTAGACTATAGAAAATTATACTCAACATTATACAATTGCGGCATGCAACCCGATTCAAATAACATACCCGTGGCGGCGTGCCACCCGATACACACATAAAATTCACATAAGAAGATACATACCGAGCAAAATCTCTCATTACTACAAAATACCGAATATCAGCCACAAGCATGCTAAGTGCATAATACCATCCCTTGGGAGATAGATAGCACCATATGCTACAAAACTCAAGAGCAACTGAGGTGCTATATATAATCAGAATCACAATAGCCATCCTACTCACATAACACCCTCACTACGCAGAACCTCAATACATAAGAAATTTATCAAGCCGTTTCACAACTTACACGACGCAATTTAGCATTACATGAAATAGCTGATGACGAAACAATATCACGCGTCCGAATACTCCTCCATTAGGAGCGCTTTGCTGAAATGAACACATCCCGCCTAATATATGGCCCTCCTTCATGTTTAAATCCATCCACAGACCTCCAGCAGATTCTGATCGCACCGCACTAGACAAATAACCTTCCAAGGGTCTGTAATTACCTCATTTTCTATAACTCATAATAACCATCATAACTGGAGTAAACCTCCACGGCCCACAACCCAATAAACCGAGTGCTCTTCAGGCATAAATTCTCAAATTAGTGACATTATCACAATCTCTATACTTGGTTCAAATTTTTGATCAATCAAGTGACTACATGTCACACCTGTGCAATCTCCCTGTATGACACGCTCCCACGACCATCCACACCAGATAACCAGTCTACACATCCATACCACCGATCGCACTAACACTATAAAGCAAATTAAGAACCCACAACCAAGTTGCAAAGACTCTTTCACTAAACACCAATCTCAGCTGACGCTGAAAGCAATACCAACTTACTTTAAACATTCAAATCCCTTTCCTGCTCCTCCGAGTTCGTGACATCCTTGCCAAAACAGAACCGCAACCTTGGTTCCTTGCTTTTTAAATATTAATGTCGCTCACTATACCTAACATGACAATATGCGACAGTACTAGAATTTCATCATAACTCCTGAACCACCAATAGGGTATACACTTGGCCATATAGAAACCTTTTTACTTAAATCACCCCAAGAGATCCATAGCAACACGTGAGTAACTTTTCATAATCGTGGAACATTCAAATCCTCAAGTAGTTGTTTGAATCACCATAATCCTTCCGGGATTCGCCTACACATACAAGACACATTACTTGAATACTTCCAAATAAAATCAATTATGAGGACCGTCGAGCCTTGCACGCACCACCATGAATCACATACACAACTAAATCACGCTGACGGAATTGATTACCGCAACCATTATAACAATTCAACCATGGTTAACCAATCTAACTTCTTTTGATTTACCCTTATCTTGTCTCAGAGTTAATATTAGCTCCATTCCTTACATCACCAACCAAAATCCGCACTCATCTTGAGTGACCCCATTCCATGAGACCACATTGTCTCAATTCCCACTGTCACACCTCTTTTTTACGCCGCTTACACCCCAGCGAAGGGATATAAACAAAAGAGTTTTTCCAATTAAAGGA